>ML780306.1:442709-465127 GCA_009831015.1 Picea engelmannii
CCGATGTTTTCACGTGGTAAAACCCCTACGGGGAAACATCCACGGCCCCAGCCAACGCGGCTACTTGGAGCAGTTTATTAATGCAAAGAAAAATATTACAGAGAGATTTTACAAGAGGGTTTCTCACAATCGATCATCGGCAATTGACCCTCCATGCTCTTTAAATAGAGATCATGGACCAATCGGGTGTTAAGCCACGGATCAATGGTCGTTAAGATCGAGGAGAGTATGAACCGTCAGATCACTCTATGTCGGGAACATATCGTGACCGTCGGATTTCCTAACTACAAATGCATACTAATGCATACTAAAGAAACACACTTTTACCTAACGACATATTAGACCAAGTAGATCTTAACTAACTCCTAAGTGTCTAAATATCCTAACAACACTTAAACCTCTGATCAATCTCTCAAACAAACTCACCTGGTTTTTTCCTGATTTCAATCATTTCATTCATGTAATGATATTCTGAACTAGGATTTTGAAATTAATTTATCGTAGTTTCTTCACATCTACAATAATCCTTGTTGCTCCCGGTCAACTGTTTACAACTAGTCTCGTGTACCAATCTAGTGTGCGGTCTCTTAGTTGTTGGGTATGTGTTATATTCTTTGCATGTGTGTGTGTGTGGGTGCGTCAAATTCGACAACTGCATCTAACGATCCCTCTAGTATCACTCTTTGTGTCGTGTGCGTCGGGCGCTTCCTAGGGGGGTCCCAAGGGGGCCAGGTATGGCCCCCCCCTGGTTACGCACAGCATTCAGGGAAGCTCCCTGAAAAATTTTTTGGGGCGGTTTTTGCTATTTTTAGCGGATTTTTCTATTTTTAGCAGTTTTCTAAATTAATCCCTGATTAAAGGATTAGGGTTTTGGTATCTACGAAATACCTAAAAACATTGTATATATTGTATGGTGAATGGTTAAATTCGATATAATGAATATCAGAAAGGTTTTCCCCGATTGAGGGTTTCTGATATAAATCTTTGTGTACTATGTGTATGAGCCATTGATTAAATTATGTTTTTCTTAAGAAACTATATGCATTGTTTTACTTCATAGGTTTAAAACTTACATGTGGTATTAGAGCTCGTTTTTGGCTTCAGAGGGACGCCTTTGTTGTTGAGGGTTTGGCTCGTTCTTGATAGATCAAGTTTATCTTGGGTCTGTGATAAAATTGGGTTTAGTGGGAGATTTTGCAGTGGTTATTTGAGTGTAGAAAGAGCAATGTCAAGCTCTTCTAGAATCGAGATAGAGAAGTTCAACGGTAAAATATTTGATCTATGGAAGCTGAAGATGGAGGACCTTCTTGTGGAAAAAGAACAATTGATCGTTGTGGATCATGGTACACAGCCTACTGGTACGCAGCCTACTGGCACACAGACGACTGATACACAACCTACTAGTACACCACCTACTGGTATGTCGAAGGAAGATTGGAAGAAGTTGGACAGAAGAGAAAGGAGTACTATTCGACTCTGCCTGGCAGATTCAGTGTTGTTGAATGTCTCGGGAGAATATACAGCAAAGGAACTATGGGATAAGTTATGGAATTTGTATCAATCAAAGTCCCTGGTAAACAAGTTGTTTCTTCGAAAGAATTTGTATCATCTTAGGATGAAAGATGGAGATTTTATGATAGAACATCTAAATGCCTTTAATACTCTGATAAGTCAACTCGTATCTGTTAATATTATGATTGCAGAAGAAGATAATTGTATTACTCTGTTATGTTCTTTGCCAGACTCTTGGGATAATTTGGTTGTAGAAATTGGTAGTACCACTCAATCTACATTGAAGTATGAGGATGTAGTTTCATCCTTGTTATCTGAAGAGATGAGGCGGAAAAGCATGGATGGTCATAGCACAGATGCTTTATTTGTAAGAGATCATACCCAAGATAGGAATCTTGGTAAGTCTTCGGGGGAAAGATCTAAATCTATAGGTAGATCTAAGTCTCCAGAAAAATATTTGAGGAAATGTTGGAAGTGTGGTAAAACAGGGCATTATAAGAAAGATTGCAAGTCTAAGAAGGTTGATAAACCAAAGGGATCTGATAGTGCCTCTTCCACAGAGGAGAAAACCTCCACTGAAGAAGGAGGTGATGTTTACCTGGCATCTACAGGTACACATGCAGACCATGATGTATGGTTGATCAACTTAGCTACGTCATATCATATGAATCCTCATAGACAGTGGTTCTATGAATATGAAAAATATGATGGTGGTGATGTATTCCTAGGATATGACTCGACAGTCAGAATCATGGGACGTGGAAGGGTTAAGTTGTTGCTAAAATATGGAAGGATTAGAACTCTCCCTAGGGCTCTGCACATTCCAAAACTAGCCAGGAGCCTAATATATGTAAGCAAGTTGGATGATGCAGGAGTGGATATTGTATTGGGAAAGGGCACTTGCAAGATGGTACGAGGGGAAATGGTTTTGATGAGGGGAGTTCAGTGTGGAACTCTGTACAAGTTGTTGGGAAGCACTTATATTAATGGGTGTAACATTTATGTTGTCCCTGAGCAACGAAATGAAGGAGAAAAGACCAATATTGTCCCTGAAAAGAAGACCATGTTGTGGCATCAAAGACTGGGGCATAGTGGAGAAAAGGGCCTTCGAACACTACACGGTAAAGGTATGGTTGAAGGTATGTCTAATTGCACTCTGGATTTTGATTTCTGTGAACATTGCATATATGGTAAATAGAATTGAGCAAGATTCTCATCTGGTGCTACAACAGCAAAGGGGATCTTAGAGTTGATACACAGTGATGTGTTTGGACCTGTTCTTGTTCCATCCCTAGGTAAATCTATGTATTATGTTTCATTCATAGATGATTTCTCAAGGAACACATGGATTTATTTTCTTAGAAAGAAATCTGAGGTATTTGATAAATTTAAAGAGTTTAAGGCCCTGGTAGAAAATCAGACAGAAAAGAAAATAAGGGTATTGAGAACAGATAATGATGGAGAATTATGCGGAAATGAATTCGAAGAATTATGTAAAAAGTGTCGTATAGCAAGGTAGAAGACTACTCCATACACTCCTCGGCATAATGGAGTTGCAGAAAGGATGAACAGGACACTGATGGAAAAATCAAGGAGCATGCTCAGCGGTGTCGAGTTAGGACAAGAAATTTGGGCAGAGGCAGTGGGTACAGAATGTTAATCGATCACCTTCATCAGTGTTGGATGATAAAACTCCACACGAGGTTGGACTGAAAAGAAACCCTCTCTGCAACATCTTAGAGTGTTTGGTTGTGATGCTTATGTACATGTTCCAAAGGAAAATAGGAGTAAGTTGTATAAAAACGTTGAAAAGTGTATCTTTATTGGTTATAAAGATGTTGTGAAAGGTTATAAGCTTTGGAACCCAGAAACCAAGAAGACTATTTACAGTCGAGATATTGTTTTCAGAGAGGTAAAAGATGTTTCCAAACAGGAATTCCTACCAAGGCCAGAAGAACCTAAGAAAATAGAGCTTGAGTTGGATGATGCAAAATCTGAATCATCTGAAGAAGATGAAGCAGAAGAAGAACCTCATACCCCAGTATTGAGGAGATCGGTGAGAGAAAGAAAGAAACCAGAAAGGTATAGTCCACATGATTTCCATTCCAATTTTGCTTTATCTATTACTGATGATGATCCCAGAACTGTCAGGGAAGCAGTGAATTCAGAGGATAGTAAACTCTGAAAGAAGGTCTTGATAGAAGAAATGGATGCCTTGGATAAGAATGAGGCATGGGATATAGTTGAATTTCCAACTGGAAGAAAATCTGTTGGTAGCAAATGGTTGTTTAAGAAGAATTTTAATGCAAAAGGAAAAGTGGAGAAATACAAATCTCGGTTAGTAGCAAAAGGTTATTCCCATGTAGAGGGAATTGACTTTTGTGATATTTGTTCCTCTATTGCTAAGTTAACTTCTATTAGATTTCTTTTATCTGTTGTTGTTGCTTTTAATCTTAAATGGAACATATGGATGTAAAAACAGCATTCCTACATGGGGATCTGGAAGAAGAAATCTACATGAATCAGCCAGAAGGCTTTGTAGTGAAGGGAAAGAAAGAGTTGGTTTGTAAGCTAAAGAAGTCACTATATGGTTTGAATCAATCACCTAGGACGTGGTACCAAAAGTTTGACACATACATCCTTGGATTGGGATTTGTTAGAAGCAGGGTTGATCACTGTGTATATTCTAAGCAGGTTGGTAATCACTTCATTTATGTAGTGTTGTATGTTGATGACATGTTGGTAGGAAATAACATGGATGTTATCAAGGAGGTGAAACCGCAGCTATCCTCCAAATTTGACATGAAGGATCTCGGTGCTGCTAACTTCATTCTGGGAGTGGAAATTAAAAGAGATCGTGCAAACAGGAAACTCTGGTTGAATCAGAGGAAATATGTTGAGACGATATTATAGAGGTTTAATATCCATGGAAGTAAACTAGTCAAGGTTCTTATTCCTATAGGTGTAAAGTTATCTGCAGATCAGTGTCCCAAGACACGGGAAGAAGAAGAGGACATGTCCCATGTTCCATATGCCAGTGCAGTTGGCAGTTTGATGTATGCAATGGTCTGTACTAGATCGGACATTGCACATGCAATGGGAGTTTTGAGGAGGTATATGCCAAAACCAGGGAAGGAGCATTGGACAGCAATAAAGAGGGTCTTCGGGTATTTGCGTGGCACTACCAATTATGGATTGTGCTACCAAGGAAGACCTGGATTGGACAGAGTGGTGGACATACATGGCTTTGTTGATGCAGACTGGGCTAGAGATCTGGATCACAGAAGATCTACAAGTGGGTATGTGTTTAACCTATTTGGAGGAGCAATCAGTTGGATGAGCAAAAGACAGGTTGTAGTGGCAATTTCAACTACAGAAGCTTAATACATGGCAGCCACTCATGCAAGGAAGGAAGCAATATAGTTACAGAGATTGTGTTCAGGTATTGGGTTGGTACAACAAGCAGTGAGATTAGATTGTAACAATCACAGTGCAATCTTCCTGGCAAAGAACCCAGCTTATCATTCGAAGACAAAGCATATTGATGTTCAGTATCACTTTGTGAGAGACATGGTTGAAGAAAAGAAAGTGTCGCTGGAAAAGGTTGACACTTTGAAGAATGTTACAGATTCATTGACAAAGTCTGTGAGCACAGAAAACTTCTCCTGGTGTAGAGTAACAATGGGCATTGTTGCCCTATATTGTTGACTATATAATCATGTGGACCCCTGGATGTAAAGAAAACAACAAGTGGGAGAATGTTGGGTATGTGTTATATTCTTTGCATGTGTGTGTGGGCGCGTCAGATTCGAAAAATGCGTCTGACGATCCCTCTAGTAGTGTTATTTTTGTCGTGTGCGTCGGGCACTTCCTAGGGGGTTCTCGGGGGGGGTAGGTATGGCCCCCCTAGTTACGTGCAGCGTTCAGGGCAATGCCCAGAAATTTTTTGGGGGGGCGGTTTTTGTTATTTTTAGCAGTTTTCTAAATTAATCCCGGATTAAGGGATTAGTGTTTTGGTATCTACGGAATACCTAAAAACATTGTATATATTGTATGGTGAATGGTTAAATTCGATATAATGAATATAAGAAAGGTTTTCCCCAGTTGAGGGTTTCCGGTATAAATCTCGGTGTACTATGTGTATGAGCCATTGATTAAATTCTGATTTTCTTAAGAATCTATATGCATTGATTTACTTCACAGGTTTACAACTTACATTAGCGTGATAGATAACTGTGCAAGTTTTGTATCCTCATATGTGATCTTCTTTGCTTCCTAGATCTTCTCACAGATGAATAAAAAATCTCTGATGCCTCTCCCCAAAATTCTAGTAACCTGATGGTGGGATCATGTCCTGCCATTTTGAACTGTGTTGAACTACTACCTTCGCGCGGTGTAGATCTTTGACTAATACTTTCTGAACTAGCTCCCCCAGTTGATTATCCTTGACTGGATCATTTTCCTATCGTTCCTCTGCCACTAAAATCCAGTGGTCTAGATGTTGGTGTTCTTTCTGGTGTGCTAGTCGCACATGGGGTTATAGGTTCCACACTAACGTTGATCTAGATTGGAGTTTTGCCTTTTTTTTCCTGCCCTTGGACCTCATGTTTTCCTTTCATAAGTTGCATGCATGATTTCTTCAATCTGCTCCACAGCCCAGAGATCCTCTACCTCTTCTTCATCACTTGCCAAGACCTCTCTATCAGCGATGGTTCTCTTCTTATTATTCATCTTATATTGGTAGGGTGCTCTGCTGCGCGTCTTTCCAGTTGTTGTCATTATCTTCTTTATTTGGTCCTCATCCATCATGATTGGGTCCATGGCCTCCTTCTTTTTTCCCATATCCATCTCTTCCTCCATTTCTCCACCTCTTGTCAATGCTTCCCCCCTTCCCCCATGCACGCAGGGAAGTTTAGTTGTCTGATTCCATGGTCATCACATCGTTGTTATACAATAAAATCTTGATTGATGTATACAGCAATATAATATACCTACCTCTGGGTCCTTTTATAAACTCATGCTCTGTTGCACTATAAGACTTCGCGATATCTATTGCAAATTCGGTGATAAACCCTACAACAATATTGTCTAACCAGAAATCTATTGCGCTCGTCAATTTGTTGTTAACTTGTTGTAACTGGCGATCTCCACGGGATTCCACTCCAGCTGTCTGATTCAATTTATAGGTGGTTGTATTTTAACCTCAATAGCCACTCCTACAACACAGGCGGGAAATCACAGAAAAATACCTCATGCATGTACCTAAACATGTACTTATCAATATATTTGTGTGGTGTTAATTTAAGGTTGTTGTTATCCTTTTGTGCAAACTCAAGCTCATTTATTTTCAACCATCTTTCAATCTCCACTTTCGTTGGATTCCATGGCCTGGACATTCCCTTCTATACTTTCATTCTATGTGTGATTCTTCCACAGATCTCGTCCACTCAATCTCATGCAGTTCCAATCAGCAACGGAACCATTTGTTGGGTTAAATCTCCCTTCCTACCCTTGGTCTGGCCCAGGTTCATATCTAAACAGGTTTCCAACAAAACCCTCTAAAACTATCGGCCCTCCTAGTAAACCAGAAGGCAACACAGCGCATAGAGTGAATTGCGCAGTCTCACCCAAGATAGCTTTATGGGTGACTGCAATGCTCAAATACTTGCAATCTAGGAATGAGTGGGGATCTGGGGTTGTATTCTACCTTCTTCATGCATTCATCATATTATCCATTTAATGTTCCTAGGATTTATTCATCTTTTGGGCCATGTATGGATTATGATATCTTTAGTTTAATCATTCCTTTGTAAATCAATCATTAACAGAAAATAAACATGATCAACCATTGATAGAAAGTAACATGCACTTAAACAACACACATAAAACATGTTTTACTGTGGTTCACCCCCTCCTGGGCTACGTCCACAAAGATCTGGCTTCTATGCTCTTTTATTAGGTCTATTGCAAAATATAGTTTTGTGCACATTACATCTTTCTCATTATAAGCATAAAATGGGTTAAAACCTTCTATAAGGTGGACTATATCACACCAGGCTCCTTAGTTTGTGATCTAACCCTCAAGATCCGACCTACTTGGCTCTTCTTCAGCTCAACATCTTACAAAAATATCAGAAGAATAACTAAACTAGGAACTTTGGCTTACAACTGCTGAACAATAATTGAACAGCCAACCAAAAATCCAAGAACCCTGACCTAGACCTCCTAGGCTCTTATTTATACTAGTTTACAAGATTATTAGTCATTACAATCTTAACCAAAAGCCTAACTCTAACATGGTTAGGTCTAAATGTCTACATGCCTTGCATGTTGCTTCTCCTACATGTTGTTCCTCGCACGTGCTTCTTTTCCTACCAACTGTTCTTTTCCAAAATTAGGCCTTTTCCCTCCAAAATTGGGTATTTCCTCAATATAGGCCTGCGCCCAACAGTGTAAAGGGATACAGACTCATTGACCTTTCCTTGGACTGGCTCATCATTGAGTGTAGTTTTCAATTCGAGGAAAATGTCTCGCATGTACCTCAGCAGCTGCATGCAGACACTTTTGTTCTTCCACCTATCAAAGATGATGAGCATGCATATGTCGACTCTTCTTCAGATGAGATTTCTTATTCAGAGGATTCAGAGGATCCAGATACAGAGTCAGTGAAATCAAATGCAGATTTAGTGCATTCATATGCAAATGCAAAGCCAAAGCAGAGGCCCAAGTGGGACAAGACTACTCTTCAGGATGCAGGGGATCTTGTTCGGGATCCAACTGATACTAGGAGGACTCGATATGATTTTGAGGAGCCTCCTATTTCACTCACTGCCACTGAACTGATGCCACCCAGGCATATTTTCTTGGTTCAGTCTTCAGATCCACAGTCTTATGATGAGGCTGTTGGAAATCCCTTTTGGGAATCTGCCATGCAGGAGGAGTACAACTCCCTCCTCGAGAACCAGACTTGGGATCTGGTTCCTCTTCCTTCGGGAAGGAAACTTATCAGGTGCAGATGGGTCTACAGGACCAAGAGCGCAGTGGATGGACAGGTTAACAGATACAAAGCCAGGCTAGTTGCCAAAGGCTTTCAGCAAGTGCATGGCATTGACTATGATGAGACCTTCGCTCCAATAGCAAAAATGGATTCCATACGTTTGGCACTTGTCATTGCGACAGCCAAAGGATGGGAAGTCCATCAGATGGATGTGAAGAATGCATTTCTTCACGGCAATCTTTCTGAAGAGATCTATATGGAGCAACTCCAGGGATTTACGCAGGATTCATTTTAGGTCTGTCGATTGAAGAAGTCTATTTATGGCCTCAAGCAGGCTCCGAGGGCATGGTATGCCAAGGTGCACTCCTACATGTCACAGAACTTTGTACATTATAAGTCAGACCTGAATGTTTAGATGCTCGGGACGGCTGATTCACTTCTACTCCTAGTTTTGTATGTTGATGATTTGTTGATCACTGGTTGCTCGACTTCAACGATTGCTGCAGTCAAGAGGATTCTGCATGACAAGTTCTTGATGACGGACATGGGTCTGCTACATTTCTTCCTTGGACTCGAGATCAGTTAGGATGCATTAGGAATCAAACTGTCTCAGGCCAAGTATGCACAAGATCTCCTTAAGATATTTCACATGACAAACTGCAAGTCTGATCCGACTCCTCTCCTATCAGGAGTCAGACTTGAGGATGGCAGGGACACTCCACTCGTTGACAGCACACTGTATAGACAGTGAGTGGGGAGCTTGTTGTATCTCACACACTCCAGACCATACCTCTCCTATGCAGTTGGAGCAGTCTCCAGTTTCATGCAGGATCTGCATGAGCTACATTGGAAGGTTTCAAAGTGTATCCTTCGATACGTACAGGGCACCATCACCTTTGGGATTCACTATTCAACAGACTCTACATTGGACCTCATCGGGCTCACTGATTATGACTGGGATGGTGATAGCATTGATCACAAGTTCACATCTAGTTACTCACTCAGTCTCGGTTCCGGGCTATGTGGCTGCAAAATTTCCGGGCAGAGGGATAGTTAACATAACCATTCAGGCTATGTGGCTACAAAATTTCCGGGCAGAGGGGTAGTTAACATAACCATTCAGGCTATGTGGCTACAAAATTTTCTCACTAAGTTGGGCATTCAATTTCATCAGTCGATCGTCATCTGGTGTGACAACCAGAGCACTCTGAAGCTCTAGAGAGATCAAATTCAAAGGCAGCGAACGAAGCACATCGAGATCCACATGCACTACATATGGGACTTAGTACACGAGGGGATCATCGGCCTGCAGTTTTTTCCTTCAGGAGAACAGATTGTAGACGTCTTCACTAAGACCTTCACTGAGCAGAAGTTTCATTCTCTACGCAGTCGTCTTGGAGTGAAGGACACAGTTGCCTAGCAACTGTTAATTCTTTTTTTTACATACATTGTACTTTGGGGGGGGGTTCCCATGAGGTTTTTCCTCTTTCATTGTTTATTTCAGTGTATCTTTTGTATTTAAGTACCTAACATGGCCTTGTTGTCGGGACCCATTCTTTATTTTCACCATAGTGATGTTCAGCGGGGGTGTTGGAGATACTTCACACACACCTAGAATTTATTTTTCCTAAGGTTTTCCCTATGTTTATTAGTCATTATTCAGTCTCCTATATTTTAGGGAGAATATTCTCTTCAGTTCACACTTTAGTTTGATTATTTGAGTGGATTCTAGATGCCACATTGGGATTATCACCATGCAGCATTGGGATCATCACCAACTAATGCGCATTGTCCTTGGGATCATCACCAGACTAGTGCATTACTCATGATTCCATGATATGCTCCTCACTTCACTATGTTTCAGTCAGTTAATTGAGGACTGAGAAACTAGTTAACTCAGACTAGGTGGCAGTTCACTCCTATAACTACCTAAGAGACTAGACTAGGTGACAGTTTACTCCCGTAACTGCTAATGTGTGTCCAGATCACTCTAGACCACCACTATGGTGCATTGGCTTCTCCTCCAATGTGCATTACTTGATTTATACATAATATATCATGTGTAAATTATCATTCATTCATTTGGTTAATGAGAATTCTTCCATTATTTCTCCCCTGGTTCTCTTTTCTCATATTTTCTCTGCAACTATGTATGTCAATTCTAACTAGATCTATTTGTTGATATTATGGTAGTTTTGGGAGGTATTAACCTCCACTTGTGACCTTTGATGAGATTAGAATATTCCAGGAAGCAAGAAGAACCCTAAAAGACTTGGACATAACCCTAGAAGTAAAGTCGACTAAAGAGAATATTTTATAGAGTCTTTAGCCTCCAGAAAGAGAAGTTGGCCCAGACAGCCTGGAGAGGGAAGTATAAATATAAGGCGCCAGATCTCATTTGACACACACAAGTCGAAACTGCATAAATCCAACAGTGCGCAAGTCTAGGGAGCAGTTGCAACTATAGTTACTGCAACCTGTAATTTCGGTCTTTCTGGGTTGGACTTTCTGATTAGTCTTGGTTATTTTTGCTTGGTGCATTAGCCTTGGTTGGCTATTGATTTGCTACCAGAATTATTCTCTCTGTCAAGGTCAAGGTGCTCGGGGGTGGCATTTGTGCCTATGGTTGGGTGACAATATTGGTATATTGTCTATGGTTAAACAAGCACACCCACTTTTCTAACAGGTTATGGGCCCACGCCTCCTTCATTCAGTATAACCACTGGAAGGAAGTTAATCCATAAGGTTATCAAGCTCGTTGAAGAACTGTCGCTAGGGCTTCTAGCTGGTGCAGTAACTGAAGCATTGTCACTAGGGTTACTAGCAGGTGCAGTTGCAAAAACCCTAAAACTCTTGCCCAACACCTTATGATGGAACACCTTACTCAAGAAGAAGATATTCTAGTGTGCCTTAGTCCAGCGCACCTCTTGGCACTCTCAGAAGGCAAAAACTTCAAGGTTGAGATTTTGGGTCAAAATCAAAATTTGACCAGTTATCAATGAACAGAAATCATGAATGAAAAGACAGATTATCTACACTATTCATCTCTCACAAGAACTCTTGAAGATGACATGTGGATAATTGACAATGGAGCTTCCAGGCATATGACAGGAGATCAAGTCAGACTCTCTAATCTAAATGAAAAGAGGACATCCTACAAGGTAGAACTTGGAGATAAGAACACATATCCAGTCGAAGGAATTGGTCAAGCCCCCATCAAATCGAAAACATGTAACAATGTTCATTTGAGCAATTTCTCATATGTACCTGGTTTAGGAAAGAATCTTGTATCCATATCTTGCTTAGAAGACAAAGAAAACAAAATAGCCTTTGTAGATGGAAAAGTATTATCTTAGTATAGAGACTCCAACATAGAGAACGCTAGAGTTATTGGAACCCGTGAAGGAAGACTATACATACTACTAGAACGAAACGATGAAGCTCTTGTACATGATGAAGTCAATCCCAATTAACTTTGGCATAGAAGGTATGCTCATATCAACTATCAAACATTACCTTTCCTCGACAAGATGGTTGAAGGAATACCAGAACTACAATCTACACATGAAGGAATTTGCAAAGAATGTGCTCTTTGTAAGAATGTTAAGAACCATTCTCAAGCAACAATAATAGATCTAAGGAAATCCTAGATCTAATACATTCATATGTTTATGGTCTGATGCCAGTCAAATCTCTAGGAGGTTCTTTTTACTATGTAATCTTCATAGATGATTACTCAAGAAAGACTTGGTTATATCTCTTGAAGACAAAGGACGAAGTTTTCAACAAGTTTCAAGAATTCAAAGCAGAGATAGAGAACCTCACAAACAAGAAAAACAAGACCTTGAGAACAGATAATGGAGGAGAATACACATCCAAGGAATTTGTTGTCTTTTGCAAATCGGCAGGGGTTAGGAGGGAGCTAACCGTTCCTCATAATCTTCAAAAAAATGGTGTAGCAGAAAGGAAGAACAGATCTATTGAAGAAACTGTGAAGGCACTAATGAACGATCAAGGTTTATCTATGTATTTGTGGGGAGAAGCAATCATGACAGCAATATATGTTCAGAACAGAAGTCCCCGCCGCATATTGAAGGATATGACTCCAAAAGAAGCATTATCAAGAAAGAAACCTAATGTGGAACACTTAAGAATCTTTGGATGCCATGTTTACATTCACATCCCCAAGGATAAAAGGAAGAAATTAGAACCCTCATGAAAGAAGGGTGTATTTGTGGGATACAGTGAATCATCCAAATCCTACAGAATCTATGTCCTGGAACAACATAAGGTTGAATTCAGCGGAGACGTAACCTTCAATGAAAAGATGGCTTTCAAGAAATCCATAGAAGAAACTATAGAAGAAGAAGAGTATGAAGAGTCTAAAGAAGAAAGCACATGTCTGCCAGAAAGTCAGAACGAAACAGAACAACTTGATCATCTGATGCAACCATGTGAACCTATTGAATCAGTCATTGTACCCAAAACCAAGAAATGTCCAGCTTGACTTGAAGCTACTCTACAAGAAGCAGAAAGACTCAAAGCCCCAAGTGGCATCTTCAGAGAAAGCAAAAAGACCAAAAGATTCTCCATCTATGCAGCATGTATGACAAATCTTATAAATGAAGAACCCACCACATTTGAAGAGGCAGCTCAGAAGAAACAATGGAAAGAAGCCATAACATAAGAACACCAGTCCATCATGAAAAATGATGTATGGGAAATTGTGCCTAGACCCAAAGAAAAATAAGCAGTAACTTCAAAGTGGGTCCATAAAATCAAACATGCAACAGACAGAAGCTTGGACAAATACAAAGCAAGGTTTGTAGCTAGAGGGTTCTCCCAGAAGGAGGGAGAAGATTATGACGAGACATTTGCTCTTGTTACCAAATATACTTCTATTAGAGCCATTATGTCTCTTGTTTCTTCCATGGGATGGAGTTTACATCAGATGGATGTAAAGACAATTTTTCTCAATGGAGCAATCGAAGAAAGTATACATTGAACAACCTCAAGGATTTGAAGTACACTCCAGAGACACTCATGTTTGCAGATTAAAGAAAGCCCTATATGGACTCAAGCAAGCTCCAAGAGCTTGGTATGCCATAATAGACAACTACTTAATAAGACTTGGTTTCTCCAAGAGTCATGCAGATCAAAATCTCTACTACAAAGTTGTGAACAATGCACTTGTGATTCTACTGCTATATGTCGACGATTTATTCTTAACAGGTGAAGAGTCTCTCATAACCCAGTGTAAGAAGGAACTAGCTTCTGAGTTCGATATGAAAGACCTCAGTCTCATGCATTATTACTTGGGACTAGAAGTATGGCAGAAGCGTGGTGAAGTATTCCTTGGACAAGGAAAGTATGCAGTGAAGATTCTTCAAAAGTTTGGAATGATGGATTGCAAATCCATGGACACTCCTATGACCACAGACATAAGGAAAGTAAGAGAGTCAGACTCTGGTCCACTAGACCCGTCCCTATATCGACAATTGATTGGGTCATTAATGTATTTAGTGAATACTCGACCAGATATTTGCTTTGATGTAAACACCCTAAGCCAATTCCAGGTGGAACCCAGACATGAGCATTGGATAGTTGCAAAGCATGTTCTAAGATACATTTGTGGGACGCTAAACTATGATTTAAGATATAACTCATCCAGTGATATACAGCTTCATGGATTCACAGATTCAGATTGGGCAATGAGTACAGAAGGCAGAAGGAGTACTTCAGGGATGTGTTTCAACTTGGGCTCCGCTATGATATCTTGGGGCAGTAGAAAATAGAAGTTTGTCGCACTCAACACAGCAGAAGCAGAATATATCGCAGCATGTGAGGTGTGTACAGAAGCAATATGGCTGAGAAAGATGATTTCTGGATTATTTGATCAGGTTCCAGATTCGACCATAACATAATGTGAAAATCAGAGTTGTATAAGGCTATCCGAACACCTAGTATTTTATGAACGATCGAAACACATTGAAATCAAATACTAATTTATTCGAGATAAAGTCTAGGAAGGAGAAGTGAAGCTCTAGTATATCTCCACAGATGAGCAGACAACAAATATTTTGATAAAGCCTTTGTCCAGGATAAAGTTTGCATACTTACGAGACAAGTTGGGGATCGTGGAGATAACTCCCTTAGTTGAAAGGGAAGAGATGGCTCTCCAAGTTGGGAGGGAGCACTGATATATCATTGATTTATGGACAATCATTTTCCAATTTGGAAAATGGTCCAGGATGGGCAGTTCCTTTCCAGTTCGAAAAGTGGTTTGAGATTTTCCGACAGACAAGTATTTTCCAATTCAAAAAATGGTCTAGATCGGACAATGATTTTCGTAATGAAAATGGTCAGGTAGATTGTTGATGTACTAGAGACAGTGATTCCCCTTGTGGCCAGTGTGGGGGAATGGTCTAGGACAGACATTCTTCTTGGCAGTCACTCTCAGTAGTGGTCAAGTAAAACGGTTTGTCTCGTCGGGCAGTGATTCTTTCGAAGTTCACAGTTGTGAGCAGTTTCAAAGAACGATTTGTTTTAGAGGTTGGTGCAGGACAGTCATTTCCTTAGGAAATGGTCCGGACAATCATTCCCTAGGGCGGACTCATTCTCTCTAGGTTGCACTATGTTTAGTGTCGGAGGAATGGTTCGAGTTCAGCAATCAGGGACAGGAATTCCCTAGGGCAAACTCATTCTATCCTGGTTGCACTAAGATTAGTGTCGAAGGAATGGCTCAGTTAGGTGAATGGTCCAGGCTCAAAAATCAAGGACAGTTATGCTTCCATGCTTGGGAAGAATAGTCCAAGATATCTCATGGTTGATGTTTTTACTATATGAGGGCAAATGCTCTTCCAGATCTCACAGATGTGAGTGGAAGAATAGCCCAGATGACTCAACTTGTATCATGATATTGTTTATGCAGGTTGATATCAGATGATATGATTGTTGTAGAGACTGTATGTCTCTGGACAGTAGTTGTATACTATTGTAGTGGATGTGTTCCACTAATTGTGACTATGTGTCACTGGTTAGTAGTTGTGTGCTACTTGGTTTGGTTGTGTACCACTGGATAGTAGTTATGTATTATTATGGATAAACACAGTTGTGTTCTATCAGATGACATTGTACTGATTGTCATGGAAATTATCCAATTGGATAATGTTGACAATGCTCATGATTTGATCATGAGATAGCATGTGTGGCTATGATGATGTTATCGGTTGAATGGTATGTTTGTGCTCAAGACCATTGCCTTTTATACCTCTGTAGCTAGGAGGGAGTGTTGATATTATGGTAGTTGCAGGAGGTATTAACCTCCACTTGTGACCTTTGAAGAGATTAGAATATTCCAGGAAGCAAGAAGAACCCTAAAAGACTTGAACATAACCTTATAAGTAAAGTCGGCTAAAGAGAATATTTTATATTCAGTCTTTAGCCTCCAGAAAGAGAAGTCGGTCCAGACAGCCTGGAGAGAGCAGTATAAATATAAGGCACCAAAGCTCATTTGACACACACAAGTCGAAACTGCAGAAATCCAGTAGTGCGCAAGTCTGGGGAGCAGTTGCAGCTGCAGTTCTTGCAACTTGTAATTTTGGTCTTTCTGGGTTGGAATTTTTTATCAGTCTTGGTTATCTTTGCTTGGTGCATTAGCCTTGGTTGGTTGTTGATTTTCTACCAGAATTCTTCTCTCTATCAAGGTCAAGGTGCTTGGGGTAGCATTCGTGCCTATGGTTGGGTGACAATATTGCTATATTGTCTATGGTTAAACGAGCACATCCACTTTTCTAACACTATTATGTCCAGGTTCAACACATTTACAACATTCACTTACCTCTTCAAGGGGGCAACCTCCTAGAGAAAAGCTCCAATTACAATAACAACTCTTGACAAAACATAACATAAGCTTCTACTCAATATATAGTTATCCATAGAGAATCTTAACTACCTACAAGCCCACTTATAATGATGGCCAACTAACTAAATGGGGCCTTATTAATAAAGACAACCCTTATTATATTGAGTGATTATTAAATAACTACTTAATGGGCCTCATAATTTCTAGGAATGAAGCCTCATACATTAATAAAGTATCTAAGTAAGGTGGTTAGGGTAGGACCCTAACATGCCCTCCCCCCTCAAAAGCAACATTGTCCTCAAGGTTGAAGGTGAGAAAATTGTTGTTGAATTGTTGTAGAATTGTTGTCAGTTCCCATGTGGCATCTTCTAGTTGCATATCCTTCCACTGGATCAACATTCCCTTGATTGTGCACTAGCGCAACCGATGCTCTCTAGTCTCCAATACTACTTCTAGATGGAGCCAAATAGAACCTTCATCACAAGTTCTGGTAGGTTCGTATGCACTTTGTAATTTGATCCCACAACTTTCTTCAAACAGAACACTTGAAAGATTGGATGAAGCTTGGTGTGGGTTGGGAGAACCAGTCTGTAGACAACCTAGCCAATGCATTGTATGATCCGATTGGGACCATAGAACTTAGGAGCTAGCTTATGGGGAAATTTATCTTTAAGTGATGTTTGTATATAAGGTTGCAGCCAAAGAAAAACTTTATCCCCTTCGACAAAAGAACGTTCAAATCTATGTTGATCATCTTGTTTCATTTGATTTTTCATCACAACCAAGTTGTCCTTGAGGATACAAATAATGGCTTCTCTGGTGAGAGGCGTTTTATTTATTGCATGAATCTTGGCAATGTGCGGTACATAGGATGCCACTGATAGAGGTTTTTGGCCATAAGAAGTTTCATATAGTGTCATTTTGGTATCTCCATGATAAGTGGTATTGTACCACCATTTGGCAAGGGGGAGCCATTGGGCCCATTGGTGAAGATTTCAGAAGAAAAGCATATCAAATAGGTTTATAAGCACTTGCTCACCACTTATTTTTTATCCTCAGTTTGAGGATTATATACAATGCTCATATTTAGTTGTGTACCTAGAATTTTAAATAACTCCCACCAAAATTTGTTGGTGAATGTGGGATCTTAATCTGAGATGGGCATACCATGAAGCTTAAATCTTTGGTCCATCGAGGCCTGGGCAACTAAGGAAGGAGTGAAAGGATGAGCTAGGGCACAAAAATGAAACCTTGCTCTATTCGACTCTACATCATCCACTAGATCTCTTTCATTTTCACCCAAGACAATTGTATAAGATGACCCTACTGTTAGATTTTCAATGAGCTCTGGCTCATGTATCATCTTTAAATTTTATGTTTAACTATTACTTGAACCATAACTACTGCAAAAAACCAAGATCACAAGAAGAATAATCATGGACAAGAACATAAGAAGTATCCCAAGAAACCCTTCTCAACAAGGGAAGAAAACCCAGCCAATCCTTTGCTATATTCCTCAAGAAAAAGACCTCACATACCATCACCAAACCTAGCACACAAGAGGGTGTTGTAATTCTCATAATTTCAAACCACAACTTCTGAAATCATGAGATGACACAATGATAAAGTGTGTTTCCTCAATGGGGATTCACCATTATTTATATAAGACTTGTCACATCAAATGATGTGCCTTTTGGCACAATAGGGTCGACCTCAATAACTCAAAATATAATTAATAATTACCCTATTAATTATCTTTTATATTAGCTATCTTTTACATTAAGGTGGGGCCAACCTATACCCTTTACATTACAAATAGGGTTACAGGTAAGTCTAACTCTTGAACAATATAGCAAGGGATCTCATACACCCACTAGTGCTCAGCCACTAGGGGCACATCCATAGGGATGTCCATATCTCTATCTCACTGCGTCTCACAGGCGAACCACACTCACTAGTGTTGAGCCACTAGGATCACGTTCACATGTGCTCATCCACATGCACATCCACTCAACAGATCTTCTTTCCCACTGCATTACACAAGAGAGTCATCTAGAGTTCATCATCTCAACTCTGCTCAGAGGAGGCTAATACATCATCTTCATCTCTGTCTCGTGACGATGCACCCAGCTCTATGGGAATTCACACATTCACCTTGTGCTCAGTCACAGGCACGTCCAACTCAGCGGATCTCCTTTCTCACTGTGTTACACAGGAGAATCATCTAGAGTTCTTCTCAACTCTCTGTAAGGAGGAGGCCATCACTACGTTCCAGTTATGTCTCAGATAGGAACCACACCCATCCACTCAACAGATCTTCTTTCCCACTGCATTACACAAGAGAGTCATCTAGAGTTCATCATCTCAACTCTGCTCAGAGGAAGCTAATACATCATCTTCATCTCTGTCTCGTGACGATGCACCCAGCTCTATGGGAATTCACACATTCACCTTGTGCTCAGCCACAGGCACATCCAACTCAGCAGATCTCCTTTCTCACTGTGTTACACAGGAGAATCATTTAGAGTTCTTCTCAACTCTCTGTAAGGAGGAGGCCATCACTACGTTCCAGTTATGTCTCAGATAGGAACCACACACCCATCTCAGGGGCTCTCTCTCAAGTCTATGTCCCGAAGGATGTCTCACGCAACGGTAATCATCAACACCCACAAGGTATGGGAGGATTTATGTGTTTTCTTTGACTCCACTTTATAACTCTATTGCCAAGTCCAAACTAGTGTCTCATCTTGGTATCAACTCTTATTGTCGTAGTTCATTATCCAAGGGTCTTCAAGGTTATGCATGTGCCTATGTGGCTTCCCCATGACAAGCTTTGAGGGAAAAGTATTTTGAGGGGGAAAACATGTTTTATACATCCATGCTTATGTTTATCTTGACTAATTAGGTGTGTAATCAGGTGTAAGGACATTAATGAGGCCGATTATGGATGATATGTTAAATGACTTCAACCTAGTTTAATTATGTGATATCATAGTTGAGTAAGGTGATAACAATAGTAGGTGTGTGGTGTGCTAATTAATGTGATGCAGCCAAGTCAAATAAAGGCTACTAGTGGCTTTGATTAGAGTTAAATCCATAGGCCTATAAATAAGAAAGGATGTTCATGGTGGGTTATGGGTTGTATTCTTGATGCTTTGGCATTGTTTTGAAATAGGCCCCAAGTGCCAATGGAGAGTTGCCCTCACTAGAATGGGGCAAGCATTCTAATATAATGTCCCTTACATTATTTTGTTGCACCATTCTGTGTGTAATTTATGTTTCAATTTATATTGCATGGAGATGTATGATTGGAAGTGGTGCACCCAAATTCACCACATCTTGGAGCTCCATCCAAACCGCCTACTCGCTTGTGACTACAAGCTGTTCCAGTTTTGCACCAGGGTGAATTGAAAGAAGATATTAACCACTGGATTTTGGATTTATAGCCATTATGTTGCAAATCTATTTCTTCACCATAGATATAACAATATATGTCAAATGTCTAGTTTTATAGTCCATAGTAATATGCAAAAATGATTCTGTGAACTAGAAGTATAGCCACTAATTTATATACAGTTATAGAGGACAATTGTTACATGTTGTAACACTATGTACAAGGATACGTTAAAGGAGCAAATAATGGTTTGTTGTGTCTTTGGACAATGCCTTTCATCTAGGATCCCAAGAACCAAATTAAAAGATTTGGTTATGGCATGTTTATTTGTAAATTTTGCATTTCAGCAATTTAAACCCTTGTTTTTACACCAAAAAGGGAAAAATCATTATGATTACTCGATGGACAGAAACACATTACATTAGAGAGAAAAATTGGCAATGGCAGATTTTATGTGGCCGGTGCTACTTTATTTCTAGCTGCTATCTTCAATATATATATAAACTATCAACTAATGTTAAAGACAATACAAGTTTTTTCATATAAAGCCAAGTTTCATAAAAATTGTTTCATATAAAGCCAAGTTTATCTCTCAGTTTTAATTGCTTTACTATTAATGTAAAGATTGCCAAGGATGATATTTTAACTCATTTTTGGTAGATTTAATTCTCCATGTTTTCTTGCATTTCAGCATATCAGTACTGCCAGTGTTCCTAATATAAAGTTCAAACCAGCATATTATTTTGGGATAGGGTTTTAATAGATCACATATTGTACTGTATACCAAGATAGGGTTTTAACTTTTAATAGACCACATATTGTACTGTATATTTTCTTTCAAATCTATTATGTGATGTCACATAAAATGGATGTACCCATGAAATTTAACAATATGTTGAAGTTTATATTAATTCCATAAGGACCACATCAAGAAAATTCCCTAATTCTGTTATTAGGAGCATATAAATTGTCAGCCTAAGTGTCAAACAAATCTTGTTATACTAATACATCATTTAAAAGAACGAAATGACAATATGTAATTTCCTCTCTTTCTGTGGGTATTTATTGCCCTATAAGCATCCCGTCCCCCAAGGATACTGTAACTAATCCAAATCAAGACATATCCAACCATCCAAAAAAATTCAGAGCCCTCAAAAAGCCAGGCATTTTAAAAACATTTATGCATTAAAATGAACTTTATTGGCATAATTTATATAAAATGGAGACAAAAGTTAAGTTCATCTTAAAGTCCCGGCAGATGTTTCATCAAGGAATCATCCATTAGTAATAGTTACTTCAATCTAACAGCCTGTAATGGACCTACATTATACTTCAATGTAACAGCCTGTAATGGACCTACATTAAACCCACTGCAAGACAAGGCTTATCTCTTGTTCATCGTTACAAACTTACAACATTTTCATCTTGCTTTTTATACTGAATACCAACCTGACGACTATGATAACCCAATAGAGAAAGCATAACTGAATTTTCATCAGACTCCTAGGGGGCAGAATTATTGTCGATTGATTAGTGTGAAACAGAAAAGAGGAGATGACAAAACTGGGCGTTCTTCGCAACTGTCTTCTTTAGTGCTCTTGAGCTTAGTCAAATATGGGGATCACTTACCGCAAATAAAATTAAATCTCTTCTTATGTCGATATTGTCTTTTACCTAACATTTATTTGATTCTGAAAATAAAATACTTATGTGCTCAACTGTATATCTGCCTCAACAACCTAATACATCAATCTCTGGAAACAAAAACACATTAGAATTTTTCTTTTAACACAGCGTAATGCTATTATAATAAAATTATACATTGAGAACATTATGAGATCAGATACGAAGTCATATAATTTTGAAGGAGAGGCGTGGAGAACTATGCAGCCCATTAATGACCAGAAAAAATGACACCAGACTATCACTACAGTCGGAGCCAACTCCAAGGCTGTACATAAAGGGAGTGGTCATTCCAAAGCAGCGCTCTCATTGCTTTGACTACTGATACAAAAGGGGTAATATTAATAATTCCATAATACGAAGCACGTTTCAAAGAATAAATCCAGCTCTAGCAATACAGCATCATTAGCTGGAGAGTTCCCATTGAAAAATGGCATTATTCTTGTTTCGACGTAAGAAATCCTAGCTCAACCCCTTTCATCCCCCTCCCAGTAGCCTTTCTCTTTGGGTCCAGTTGGCCCTTCCTCACCTGAGAGCTCGTTCGGTAGTTTGTTAAAAATGTTCTTTATTGTGTACCTAATTTTAGGAGGGAGCAATCTTAGCATCTTATCAAGCTCAGCTCGTGTATTGTAGATGATCGTAGGACCCCATTCCCTCATATATTGCAACCACGGTGGTTCCAAGGGAATGTCATTAACACTGAGCATCTGCAAATGCTCAGCTGCAATAATTTGGTATTTTTTACTTGTATCAAGAGAAAACTTGCTTCTGGCTGCATCATTCCTTATTCCTACTCCGAGTCTGCTGTCCCCTTGAAGGTAGTCCCCTGCATGAGGAAAACTTGCATGTCCACTTTTGGAAGAATAGACTACGGCCTTATTACCTATGATGAATTCCAGATCCGAGGCATTGACCCACTCACCACTACTGTGCTGTGAGAAATATATTCTCCATAATTCCCCTGTAAA
>ML780306.1:477656-489020 GCA_009831015.1 Picea engelmannii
GCTGCTACTGCTGACAGGACAAGTCTGGCTGAGAAGAAGAAAGATGGGCCCTCCAGGGCCATGCTCAAGTCACTCCTGCTCTCGGTACTCCATGTCTAGGACCATGTGGGCCTCGAGACATGATCTCCTAGTTATCCCTAGATGATATCGGGGATAACAAAGCCTATAAAAGGCTTGGTGAACTCCATTGTAAATGGGCCTAGAGGTGAGCAATGAAGGCTTACTTGGTTGGATTGACCAGATTGGGTCAAGGGAATGTTCATGTCAAGGTGGAGCATTGAGATTCCATCGTAAGGTACCTAGAGGTGAGCAACAAAGGTTCACTTGGGCTTGGTCGGATTTGGTCAAGGTTTCGAATGCAAAGGTGGAGCATAAGGTGTCCAGGTTAGAAAGGTGGGTCTGTAGAAAGGCCAATGAGCTTTGTAGTGAAATGAACATTGGTAGGTCAATCAAGTGTTTGAGAATATATAATGAAGGAAGGTTTATATTCGTGGAAGTTCAAGGAAATTGGGATCGAAGTGGCATGCTCAGTAATGCCAAGTTGCAGCAAGAGTGGTGGGCAGAAGTAGTTGTGTTATCTAGTAAATCGGTTACCATCGGTTGCAAAATACTGGAAGGGGTATGAACATGTCATCTGGTGATTACTCAAATATGAAATTATTTTGGTTGTGATGCTTATGTTTTTTATCAGAATTCTATGTAGGACCCAGATCAAACAAGCAGATCTTTGTTGGTTATGGTGATGGTGTTAAGGGATGCAGATTGTGGGATCCTACTGCCCACATAATCATCATGGACAGAGATGCAGTGTTTGATGAATCTCCTTTTATAAAATCAAACATAGTAAAAGAAGAAAGGTACAAAGCATGACTGGCAGCAGAAGGGTATTTGGAAGGTATTGATTTCCATGAAATTTTCTCACCAATTGTTAAGCTTGTTTCCATTCATGTTGTGTTAGCACTAGTTATGTTACTTGATCTTGAGTTAGTGCAGCTAGATGTTAAAACTGTTCTATATGGAGTTTTGGATAAGGAGATGTATATGGAACAACCAGAAAGGTTAGTTCAAGATCGCAACAGAAGATTTGTTTGCAAACTCACAGAAGTAATTGTATGGCCTAAAGGATGCCAGGCAAATGGTACAAGAAGTTGATTCCTTCATGGTAAGCCAAATTTTACAAGAAGAGAGTATAACTATTGTGTTTATGGTATATTCATTATCTTTGTATCATGTGTTATGCTTGTTGCAAGCAAAAGCATGTTTGAGATCAGCGGGTTGGCTCAGTTGGTTAGGACGTTTGAAATGAAAGATCTAGGAGTAGCGAAACAAATCTTGAGCATGGAAATACACAGAGACAGGAAAGATGGTAAGCTTTGGTTATCACAACAGAAGTATGTGGTGGAGATACTCAATAAATTCGGTATGAATAATGTGAAACCTGTAAATATCCCTTTGGCTTTCCATTGTAAGTTTTCTTCAGGTTTATGTTCTAGTAATGAAGAAGAAAAGGGTTATATGTCTCGTGTATCATATGCTAGTAGGAAGTTTGGTGTATGCGATGAAATGGTCATTATTTCACATGCAGTTGGTGTTGTCAGTAGACACATGGCAAAACCAGGTGAAGAGCATGGAAATGGGTGTCGATGATTGCGATGGGAATGTTCAAGTATTTCACATGCAATTGATGTTGTCGTTGGACACATGGGAAAACCAGGTGAAGAGCATGGAAATGGGTGCTTCAGTATCTTAGAAGCACATAGGCAACAAGTATCACCTACAATGGTTGCAATGATTTAGTCTTTGGTTATGATTCAGGAGATTTGAACAAGAGGAGACCTACCTCAGGTTATGTCTTGCAAGAATGCAAGGATCTATTGGGTAAGTTTCAACAAGTACAAGACAAGGTGTTATGTGGCGGTCGAAGCGTTGTGCATTTGACTAACGGTCCAGTGTATCAAAATGGGACAATGCATCATTTTGTAAAAAAGGTTACTAATGGAGGCAGAATGGTCCATACTGGAGCAAATCGTGAAGACATGTTCATCTAACCAACACTATTAGAGAAGTTGCAAAGCTACAATGGTGTTTGGCTTCTCTTGGCTTGCAAAAGAGGTGATGAATGGGCTTGGGAAAGGTATTAGGTAAATTGTTGTCAAGGTGGAGATTGTTAAATTGTGACAACAAATTAAAAGAAATTGTAAATACTAAAATTTACCTATGTAAATATTTAGTGGTGTTCGTTTACGAAACGGATGGAAGTTTATATAACGAGTGGTAGTTCTTCTAACTATGTAAACGGTTCCAAGATAGATATAAATCTATGAAGCCCAAGAAATGTACCAAGCTGAGGGTAAGCCTAATTGTAAACCTATCTTTAATAATAGAGATATTAATACCTTGCCCCGTGGATGTTTCCTTGACACATTGGCAGGGTTTTACCACATAAATCTCGTGTGTTATCTGAGTGATTGTTTTGTCTCTATTGTCATATTTCTTGCATTTAATTATTGTTTCAGGCTCTAAATCCCAACACCCAAAACGCGGGAACGGTGGGTGCACGGGTTTTTTTGGGGGGGACGGGTCCCTGTGCAACATAGTATATATACATATATAGCCCATGGGGTTGGCTCAACCAGTGGTCATCAATGTTGTTGGGCATTTGATTAGTTATGTGCTTGCAGGTGCCCGGTTCCAATCCCTTAGGCGAGGTGCACCAGTCTACACTGACAAGTTTACTAAGGATGCCATCCACGAATTTGGGGAAGCATCCCTTGGATTTCCCACGAGATTTTCCTTGGAGATTAAAAAAAAAAAAAAATATATATATATATATATATATATAAAGAGAGAGTTTTACATTTTTCTATATCCCTGTTTATCCAGCCACATTTGAAACAATGGTGGATCTCATTAACAGTTATGGTTGGATTAATTACTATAAATCGTCCCTAACGAGAAATAGTTAAATTGAGATTCTTGAAGCAGGTAAATCTATTCGATTTAGTTGAGGTTAGTCAAGTTTATTATAGCTTACAGCGGTCTTTATAAAATTATGCAAAAAAATTTGAAATTTTGACCTTGAGCAATTTGCCTCTACAAAGCAGCCCTTACTTAAGTATCAAGCCGCACTCTAAATTCAATAAACAAATCTTTAGTCATTTTAGCACGCTAGCAAGATATGCATCTAAGGCAAAAAAGATATTTCCTAAAAGCAAACAAGCACAGATCAAGAAATGAAGGGATTTGTGTTAAATTATTGAGCTTGATTCAATATGCGGATTATTTCTTTAGTTTCTTCAGCGCTTTAAACAGAATTTGATTTATTAACCAGCAAAATGTATATTTGAAATGATGAACAGAAGTAGAAGAGATACTCAAATAGAATCTCACGCATGCACAAGAATTTACCCTGGGGAAACCCTATACAGGGAGAAAAACCCCAGCAAACAATCTTCCTTTATTGCAAATAATATGTAAGATCAATTACAATAATCCACCATGAAAAGTACCTGACTGATAGACCAACAAACAACAAGTCTTCACTGACTTTTACCGCTGATATAAACAGCACTATTCGTTGTCCTTTATTGTTGAGATGCACAACAATGTTTGTTGTCTTTTACTGTTGAGATACACAGCAATGTTTGTTGTCCTTTACTGCTAAGATACACAACAATGTTTGTTGTCCTTTACTACTAAGATACCCAACACTATTTGATTCCTTTACTACCCTGACTCCTACACTCAGCGCTACATAACAATGTGTATTGAAGAGGAGGTCGAGCTCTGTATATAAAGGCGTGGAGAGGAGAGGAGAAGGATCTTTAATTAGGAGTCTGCATGTCTATACAACTAGACTCAACTCAAATTAGGAACTTGACTTGAGACTCGACTTGGCTATTGCATGCCACCTCAACATGCAACTTGACATACACCTTGACATGCAACTTGGCATACAACCTTGACATGCATGTATGCATGCAACTTCGACATGCAACTTGACATGCATGCAACTCGACATTTACAACTTGAGTTAAGTAACTCGAATTAGACATTCAACTCGATTTTCTTTGCATGGTGGATAAGGTTACACGTGCCAATGCACTAGATAAATACATTTACATTATTTGCATAAGGAAGATTGTTTGTTTCTAGCTCATAGGAATTGTACATTCAACCTAACTTTTGCTATATGCCTTGACTTTTGCTTATGGCTCACAAGGCTTGACTAGGCTCACAGAGGTTGTACATTCCCCCTGACTTTTGCACTAGTCTGTCTATGCTCACAGAGGTTGTACGTTCCCCTTGACTTTTGCACTAGACTGTCTATATGTTCACAGAGGTTGTACATTCCCCCTGACTTTTGCATTAGACTTACATCTTGACTTTTATCTTAGACTTACAAGGCTTCTTCCTTTGCCTTGGATAGACTCACAAGATCATATAGCATCTCGTTCGTCCTGACTTTTGGTTTGACTCACATAGGTTGTGCATTCCCCCTGGATTTTGTCAATACGTCACAAGACTAGTTGATTCTCCAAATTTCCCTGGCTAGCCTCAGGGTGGCCCACAAGGCCTCTCATTGGAGAATGACTGTCGATGTTGCCAAATTTAACACTCCCTCTCAGCGGTGTATTTCTCCATTGAATGCAGTTAAGTAGTGAAAATGCCAAGTTTTCTGGTAAGCCAAACTCCATAACCTACTCTAATGTTTGTTGAAACCCGAAAGAGATCTTAATGCTTATGCTTGTATATGCCACATATTCCTAAACCTTACAGAACAGCAGCTGGGAGATGACCCTGATGCTATTTCCACCTGAGGATCTTCAGAGTATGTAATTGGTCAAAAAACAGGAACGGTCCAGGATCAAAATGAACAGAAATGGGAATGTTAGGTAGAGGGATGGCAGAGACGAATTACAAAGGGATTCCTAGCTGTAGCTCAAGACCAACTAACCTGTGGATATGGGTTCTTATCAAAAATGCCAGACTGGATCTTTATGCAAAGTATCAATGTCATCGACAAAATTTCAATCCATTGTGCTGAAATTATAGGTATGCACACAGGGAGCAAATTCAAAACCAACTACCTGTGGACATGGGTTTTTAACAAAAATGTCAGCCCAAGCAGTATGCAAATTACCCATGTCTTCCGTAGAAATTCAATCCATCGTATTGTATCTGGATTTGTAGCGATATATGCAGGATCTGTGGGGATCCAATTCAAGACCAACTCCTGTGAACATGGGTTTTAACTAAAATGTCAGACCAGGGTCGTATGCAAAGTACACAGTACCCACGTCCTCGGTAGAAATTCAACCCATGGACCTGTATGTGGAGGTTTAGCAATGCACAGAGACCGGGGTATCAACCTCTAGATCAACTACAATTACCTGTAGATATGAATCCTTAACCAAGATGCTAGACTAGGTATTCAGCAAGATATCGACGTCATTGTTAGAAATTTAACCCCTGGCGCTGTAAATGGAGTTATAGACTGGGTATTCAGCAACGAACCGACTACATCGGGATATGAGCCATTAACCAAAATACCAGACCGTAGCATTTGACAAGATACTCACGGCATTGATAGAAATTCAAACCACGGTGTATATGTGTAGCGATCCTTAGCTAAATTTGAATAATAAAGGACCAACCAGATCAATCATCACAGAAGAACTTGGGCATTCAAAATTTGTGTGCCATAACAGAAAGAGAAAAAGTGAGGACTTACCAGGAGGCCAAGATGGTAAAGGCAAAGGGAGGTGAAATGGCTTGGGATTGGAAGTGGGAGAGCATAATAAGGCCAAATTCTCCCTCCTCTTCTTCCAACACAGCCAGCTGATCTTACCACCAAACATTGCAGCCTCGAGGTGATCAATCCTTCCTTCAAAGAGAGAAGAAGAATGAATGCTTTCCTGTATACCCACAAATCATTATTCACTCCAACCCCATTTTCCCTCGCGGGAGCCCCGTAACAAGTACAAATTCCTGCCTTACGCCCACAAAACGGGGTAAACTCCCACAATGCTGGGTGTATTTTTGACATCCGTTATTTGTAAAATTTCCAAAATCAATTCAGATACGTAAAGAACCTCTGTTTCCTTTCCTAAAGTCGCTTTGGGCGTGGCGGCTTTGGATTAGCATGATTTATTTATGTTATTTTTCATTTTTAAGATAAATAATAATAATAATTTTATTTTAAGGTTATTTTTTAGAAATATAAATAATAATAAGAATTTAATTTTAAAGTTAATATCAAGCTAGATTGATATAATTTTTTTATTAAGTATATTTTTTTAAGAAGGTTTTATGTCTGAAATTTTATGAGAAATTGTTGGAATCTTAAATTTGAGTAATTATTTATGTATAATCAAAATAGATTTCTCCATTTCTTCATTTAAAAATAGATTTTGAATAACATAATAAAAAATCTATATGAAAAAAAACCATTTCTTAGAAAAACTAGCCAACTCCTTAAAAAATAGTATATATTTTTTAACTTTAAGATAAATAATTTTAAAAAATTAATTTATATTATGTTTTTAAATTACAGTAATTAAAAGTTAGTTATTGATTTTTTTTGTTACATAAAAAAACATTTCCATTTTAAATTATAAAAATGTTATATTTTTTTTTAATTAATTGAGTTTATTCTTTTATTAATATCATTTACTATTTTAATATTATGTTTATTTTTCCTCAATATCTTATTATATAACTTAAAATTAAAATTAAAATATTATATATTTTTTTAATTAATTGAGTTTATTCTTTTATTAATATCATTTACTATTTTAATATTATGTTTATTTTTCCTTAATATCTTATTATATAACTTAAATTTATTTTAAACTTAAAATAAAAATATTATATTTTTTTTTAATTAATTGAGTTTATTCTTTTATTAATATCATTTAGTATTTTAATATTATGTTTATTTTTTCTTAATATCTTATTATATAACTTAAATTTATTTTAATTTTAAATTTATTAAAAATCAAACATATAAAATACATAAAGTTAATTTTTCCTTTTTAAAGAAAATGTGATTAAAATAAATTTATTTTAATATATTAATATTACAAATATAATATAATAATACAAGTGGGACTTTATACACATGTTTTCTAATTGAAAGTATAAAAACATGGAATTTTGATATCTTATGATTTAGTTTACATCAATACTTTTATCTCTTAAAGAGGGGTTATATATATAATAATAATAATAATTTATTTTTTGAGGTCAAGGTAAGTACACCAAATTGGTGTATGAGACTTTTTCTACCCAACGATTTGACTAATAAAGTCTACGGAGGTATGGGGACTTATGGTTAAGAATTGGCTGGTAAAGTCTACGGAGGTATGTGGACTTATGGTTAAGAATTGGCTAGTAAAGTCTACGGAGGTATGTGGGCTTATGGTTAAGAACATGTGTTTCCTCCTAAGAAGTCACAAGTTCAAATCTAGAGGGGGGTAGGGTATGTATACCTTCGTAGACTTTACCAGTCAAATCGCTTGGGTTTATTGGCTAAACCATTGGAGGATGAAAGAAAAGGTCACTTTACAGAATATTGATAACATTAAAAATACTATAACATCTTAATTTAAAGAGAAAAATTGGTGCAATGAAGAAAGATAGGATAAGAGAAAATTAAGGTATAAAAAGAAGTCATTAATCCCAAACTAGAAGATCAATGATCCGGATTGGATCATTATATTATTTGTCATCTATCTCGATGCTTTCAGAGTTGAAAAAATTGGAGGAATCATCTTGCAGGGTCATTTTGGTGGCAAGTCCCAATTTTGAAAATTGGGGTTTGGAACCTTTCGGAGTCATTTTAAGGCATTAAACAATGTTTTTTGGTGTTCTGATGTTTAAAAACTTATGCACGCCCCCTTGATGGAGTTCTACACTTTGAGACCTTTCCAAAGGTGTAGACCATGCGTCAACTGGAGCTCGTATGCAAAAGTTATGTCTCTTGCAAGTTGACCACCATGGTAAGAGAGGATGCCATGTCAACCCTTGTTACTCATGCATATGGGGCTAGCCACATGAGAACTTTCAAGAAGAATCTAGAAGATCCAAAACATTATCACAATTGAAGGTTGAGGAAGTAAAAACCCTAACCCTAGATGGCTATCGAGCTATGTTAAATATTGGGCCGCTAAGAGGAGAAGGTTTCCATTCTATGTTATTGCATTTTGTTCCATAACAGAGAAGAACAATTGGGAGTGAGAAATTAGAGAGCATAATAGAGGGGGTTAATGTTATATAGCAGCCTAACAGGCCACATGTCTCAGGTAACTATATAGAGAGTGCCTTCTCCATTGTACTTGCATTATTTTGATACTAGAGAAAAGAGAGCAGAGAGGACTCACCTTCTAGCTGGGTTTTCTCCCATAAGGGTTTCCCAGAGCAAATCTTTGTGTTATTTTCTGGATGGTGTGTGATTGTATTTCTCTATTCTTTATTTTTCGTATTTTATCTATTTCATGCATAAGCAGAAAACCAGTAACCAAAGATTTTGGAATCTAAGGAATTTAACCTTCATAGTGTAGATTTCAGTTTTATTTATCAAATATGTTGTCACGAACTGTACAGTGGAATATACACGACAGTTTACAAATCAATCAAAAGTATATTTTGGTCATAACTAGCTTGAGGAAGAAAATTAACATTGTAAAAATAAGAACGAACTCTTACAAGCTCCATAATGAAATTGGGTGTTGTATTAATACTAAGATACCATGGGATGAAAGAATGTGTCCTCTTTGTGATTCTAAGAAGGTGGAGAATGAAAAGCACTTTCTTTTAGAATGTCATGCGTATACCCACATTAAATTTCAATCTCAATTTCAAATAATTTGTAATACTAATGATCTTTGTAACTTGTTAACTTACTAAAACTATGGAGATTAGCTAAGCTTCTCTCCAATCTCTTCAATCACAAAAACATAATTTTGAAGAAAATCAATTAATTCCTTATTAATTTTTTCTTAACAATAACCATCATATCCACTTTTGATCGCATTTTAGGAGATATCGCTCTGCAAAAACCCTAATTAGGTCTGCGGATACCCTAATCGTGTTTTGTTGTTGTGATGAGCTATGTCCATTATATTTGTGTCTGATGAGGGGAGCGATGGCTCCCCTCCTCTTTCGAATAGCAAATCCTTTTACATTCTTATTGATTCTACAAGCCCTCCATTGAAATCAACCTCCACACGCTTTGTCAAGAAATTGGACACCACTCCAAAAATCCCTCCATCGACTCTCTCTTGTCATATGACCATGAACATGACTACCAAAGGCATGATTAGACAGTTCATGAGACTTTGGCCCTCATCGAGAGCAATGGAAATCTGGTTGCAAAAACCTGGGAGTCGTTGATCAAAGGGGAAACAACCCACTAGGGCGTGGGTTTTATGCATTCCAGTTAGAGCTCAAAGAATATCAAGACCTCGTATTCTGAAGTGGGCCATATTTATTTGGAACCAGAGTGATGTATTTGAACCGACGGACACCCTAATTTAACCCAGAAAATGACATTCCATCATTTACCTCCTCACTACTTCTACCCTTTTCATAGTGAAGTTCAGTAGAAGTCCCAAGACCTTAATGGATTAGCAGGTTATAGAGTTCTCCATAGGAAAGGCTCGAAGCCATATATTTTCAACCCACAGGGGTCTAGACTATTCGACTTGAGAACTGTGAAATTTTAGTCATAAGATCTCTTAGAAGGTGTGTTTGGAGAAGTCTTTACGGGAGAAGCCCAAGGGCACAAGCCTAAAACGACAAGGACCATCCCTTGCGTCGAGAATAAATCCTGGTCATTCATTGGATTTTGAGTTACGAAGAAATCCATAGGCACGACAAAATGTTATTCTGACAAGAGGAGAACGTAGGCACAAGATGACAATTCTATTGGGATTTTGAATTCTAGGAGTCCGACCGACTAAAGGTCTGGCATATTTGAGCCCAAAATGAATCTGGATCGTTAGATCCAAGAGATTTCAGTCATAAGATCCTTTAGAAAGGTGGCTTCAGAAGAGTTCGTTTGGAAATCCCAGTGGTGTTATTATGTTTTCGAAGGAGATTGTCCTACCGAGGTAACCGACGAGCATCTTGGAGCCCAAAATGGATAAGGGTTGTCAGATTGAACAGATCTCAGCCGTCATATATGTTGGATTCTTGTAGCGATGGTAAAGGTTGTGCAGTTTGGGAACCCATGGAGATCTTGATCGTTGGTCGACACGATTGTTCGTTGTCTGATCTATTGGATGAGCATAATGTCCTCGGAGGGTCGGATGTGGAAGAGAATACCACGCCAATTTATGGTGACGTAAGTGCCACATCAACTGAGTGACAGGTGGAGGCCAATCCTTGGGTACATGTCAACAAAGGTGTTGTAAGTGCCACATCAACATGCCATGTCAGAAGACACGTCAAAAGGGTTAGTGAATCAGATAACTACCATGTAGAAGCTTGTTATAGGTGGGGCCCTGTTATCGCACGGTTTGTAGGAAGGGTTTAGGTAGCTTGAGTCAAGGCTTAAAATCAGCGTAACAGGAGCTTCCCCACCCACTGTCACCTCAATGGGGGGCTCTTTCTATTTAGGATGGCTAGTCCAAGGGAGACGTCCCTATGTAATCTGGGTTTCTGAAGGGCTGAAAGGGTGATGGACCAAGTTAAAGAATCCCCTTTCACAGATTACTGCCAAGGATGAGATAGTCAAAGAGGATGTTCCACTGATGAGGCACCTGCTTGCGAGACAAGACAAACAAAGCTAGAAAATGTGCTTGCAGTGGGTTAGTACTTCATAATATCAATGACTATCCTCAAATATACATATGAGCAATGATTATGATATAATTATTGACGAAGTCAATGATTATTAAACAAAGATAAATAGCTTATATCACTTCTTCAATAAGTACAAAGATAATGGCATTCAATGTATGAAAACAAGTCCTTTATATTATCACAATGCAAATCTGCTCATATATATATATATGTGTTTGCTGCATCACAATTAAGAGGGTGACGTCAGCCCTAATCTATGCTAGTTTTGGAGGGCAGAAAAGATAAACGTTTTGGATAATAAGCCAAGGAAAGCAATCTATACTTCAATGCCAACCAAATCACTGAGTTTTAGCCTCTTAGATTAGGATCAAAAGAGAGTTGACGTCACAAGTAATATTGTTGCTGCAAGAGGTGACGTCAGCCCTAGAATTTAGTTAGTTTGAAAGACAAAGAGTGAAACGTTTTGTCAAATAAGCTTAGGGATGTGATCAGCAACTCAAGGTCTATCAAACAAGGTGACAAGTGTCAAAACGTTTTGAGCCCAAACAAGTTCTT
>ML780306.1:491333-545876 GCA_009831015.1 Picea engelmannii
CCGGTAGTGATGGAAGCTGGTACTGCTGACAGGACAAAGCTGGCTGAGAAGAAGAAAGCCCTCCAGGGCCATGCTCAAGTCGCTCCTGCTCTCGGTACTCCATATCTAGGACCATGTGGGCCTCGAGACATGATCTCCTAGTTATCCCTAGATATCGGGGATAACAGGCCCACAACTGCTAATGGTAAAGGTAAAGGTTGAAAGGGATCAAGGATTGAATCTCGGGTGTTCATTAGGGGAGGAGATTGGATCCTAATCATCCATTGGAGATCGACAATCGGGGAGGCATGTTCGGAATATGTTGCAGGAAGTGGCAAGGCCGATAGTGTTGCGGGTTGCAGATCGTGAAGGAATTCGTGAGCATGTAAAATTGTGATTTGAAGGGAAAGGTCCAAAAGCATAAGTTTGATAGTGTTGTGGACTTGAGGTTCCATGAGGATTGTGAATATGCCAATTTGTATATTCGAATGGAAAATACCAAACACGAGGGTTTGATAGTGTTGTGGATTGTAGGTTTCAGGAGGAAATTGTGACTTGGCAAGTTCTCATTCCGATGGGAAATTTCCAATAGCGCGAGCCCGATAGTTTCGCAAATTGTGGGCTTTGGGAATACATGGTGCGTATGTTAAGTTGCCACCCCGACTGATATTTTTTCCGATGGCATGAGCTCGATAGATTTGTGGGATGTTGGATTCGGAAAAACCTTGGAAAAGTGTAACCTTTGGATTCCCAATGGGTGAAACCTGAAGGAGGGAGTCTAACATCGTTGCAGGCTGTGGGAAAATCCATAAGTGTTGCAAGTTTTCATCCCAAAGGAAAATTCCCTGTGAAGGTGTTTTCCTATAATGTTGCAGGCTTGGAAGCTCAAAGGCATGTGTTCGATGGTGTAGGTCAAGGCATGTTAGCCCAAAGGTACCATATGGGTCCACGTGGATGTCAGTGGAACAACGATGTCAGTTGGTGCGTATGTCAACAGGTACACATGGAGGCCACGTAGACTTGATGACGTCGTCATAAGAAAATGCCCAAGAACTTTAAAAGGGCATAAATTTATGCTCAGAGCAAAAAATTGAGTAAAAGAATAGTCATTGAAAAGTTGTTGAAGAGTAAAATCATATCGTGCACTCATATTTATGATTAGAGCATTAGAGTTCTCATGGAAACAGAAAGAAGATGTATGGTGGGATTAAAGAGGAAAAATGATGTATAAATTCTTAGATATTTTTAATTTCATCTAACAAAAATTCTTTTATGGCTACACATTTTGCAAAATAAGCTTCAGACAAAGCAAAGCAGGTGCAGTATGAGGACCAGAGATATGGAAGATTCCCAGGGGTCTTTCACCCATGAGGAGGAGGTGAGAGGGCTCCATGTCATCATGAGAGATGCACAGACTGAGTCAAATGGGCATAGAATCTAGGTGGGGCCAGTAGATCTGGTTGAAACTGTAAGAAGCATGCAAAAGGAAGTGTAGATCTATCAAGAAGATAATGAAAGGATAATGAGGGCTCAGGAAGAGCTCCTACAAGTCTAAACATGTTGTAGAAGCAAGCCAACAAAGACTCTGGCACAAAACAAGCAGCTAGTGCAGGGCATGCAACAACATCTAAGTCTTATGATAGAAGGGGGAATCCCATAGGGTCCAGACAGTTAAGGAGTGTCAGTAGACAACTGTTGGGCACTTTTGATCCACGCTTGTGTGCGTCCCATCCTTCTTAACACTGGGGAGTTTTAGACCCAGGGTTTGTCCAGAGTTGTCCAAAAAAAACTCCAAAGCACTAACATATCAATCCTCGGCCAAGGCCGAGGAAGGTCTCACCCAATATGTAAAGAGGATCACAAAGACCATAAGGTCTTGTGACAAGGATGAAGGATTAAGCACACGGAAAGGTAACTGTGATCAACATCCATGTAGTTCATGTATGATAAACTATTAGGAATAAGAATTAAAACAACACACACACATATTCAACTCATACATAACAGACACAAAATGGATCAGAACTGTCATATCTTTATTACTGGAAGCATTCCATCACATCATAGATATACATTATGTAGAATAGATACATATGACAGCCATGGAACTTCATATCTTTGCTATATAAAACCTCAAAATTACAACATGTTGCGCAATTCACCCTTGCTTAAAACTTAGACATATAATATACACAGAACTATATTCAAAGTATTACAACAATACAACGGGCTCAGAGTGAGCTCAATACTGAAGGATCAATGTTCTCAATGTCTCACTATTCTCACCATATATCTAGCTAAGCTAACTAAAAACTAGCTCTATTTCTTATGTTAGAGCTTCCTTTTATATCCTTCTCTGTTAGGGAGCATTGTCTCCTTCTTCTCTGCTCCACTCGTTTGTCTGATAAAACTGCATCACACGCTTTTGGTGCTTGCCAACGCTCCACATAGACTTCTTGCATCAAAGGTAATCTTAACTTCCTAGCTAGCTTCTTCTCTAGTTATCCCACGTCCTTGTATGTTGTTGGAAATAATCACTCGGGGAGATTCCTCGATGATTCATTTCTTGATTCCAACAGGCATCTTCTTGTTTTTGATGCAACTGAAAAAACTTGGACTAACACATACTTTGTAGTCTTTAACATTGGCGTACAACTGAAAAAAAATTGGTCTAGTGCACACTCTATGTCATTCCCTACACATTTCCTTAAGTGCACTCAAAATTAGGGAATGAGTGCACACAACTTTGTTTGTGTGTGTGCGCAAAACTAAACCCAAAACTTTGGGTGCCAACAACAACATCACCACTCCCTAAGACACTCGATCAGAAGAACCCATGCCATATTAGGGTCAATGAGTAGCCCAAGTGTGTCCCTTCTCAGATACCAAAAGAGAAGATATGTGCCAGATATCTTGCAAGGAGAGATTAGGAAGCTCAAGCCACCAAATTTTGATGGAGGGCATAGGAAAGGAGAATAGGCTAAAGCTTAGTTGTTGGGCATGAGGAAATACTTCCAGCTGCATGATTATCCATCAAATGTAGAGGCTTGAATTGTATCTTTCTGTGGTGGGATCAACTCAAGCAAACCAATCACATTGATGAGAAGAGAATTTCTTGGAAGCAGTTCAAGAAATATTTTTAGCAAGATTATGACAGAAAGATGCAAGAGTTATTTGAAATCAAACTTGGAAGCATGACCATGGAGGAGTATGAAATGAGATTCTTGGAGCTTCTGAGCTATGTGGATTTCATCAAGGATGAAAAGGTTAAAATTCAGAGGTTCTTGAGCAGGCTACCATCATTCGACAAGGGAAAAATCTAGTATTATGAGCCTAGTACTTTAGAAGAAGCCATAAGGAGGGCTAAGTGTTTGTATGAGCAAAGCAAAGGAAGGTCAGTTTTCCAAAAGGTCTGGGATGACAAGAAGAAAGGTAAGATGGATCAAAGAAAGAAAGGATTCAAGAAACCCTTCATCATGAATAACTCTCAAGCATATCAGCAAAGGCATCCATCTCAAAGTGAAGTTAAGGTGACTTATGCAATGGGGAAAAGGACAAGGCAACATCCTATGAGGTGTTAGGGATGTGATGGTGACCACATGTACAAGGATTGTCCTAACAAAGGAGATGAGATGAGAAAGTTGATATAGTGGACGACATGGGAAAGAGCATGCCAAGGATTTATGCAACCTTGGACAACAAACAAGCAAACTACCAGTCCCACATGATTCAGATAGAAGGTATGCTTTTCAATCACCCCATACCTATTTTGATTGATTATGGAACTAGTCATAGCTATGTATATCCCAAGTTGGTTGAAATAATTAAATTGAAGAAATGTAAACATGGAAAATATTGATTAGTTCAATTAGCTACTCGAACCAAGAGGAGAATCAATGAGCTTGTCAAGGAATGTCCAGTAAGGCATATTTGAACATCATACCCCTCGAGTCCTATGACTACCTCATTGGTATGGATTGGTTGGACAAGCATTGTGTTGTCCTAGACTATTACAATAAGGCTCTCACATGTCTTGATGAGGAAGGAAACTCAAGGATAGTTCAAGGTATTCCAAGACCCATAGTTGTCAGAGAAATATCAGCACTGCAGCTGAAGAAAAGTTTCAGAAAAGGGTGCCAAGTATATGCAACTCATATGAAAGAGCCATCCAAGGATAAGGAGCCAAGTCTCGAGGACTATCTAGTTATGAGGGATTATGAAGATGTTTTTGAGGAGCTTCTAGGTTTACCACCAAAGAGGGACATCGATTTCTATATTGACTTAGTGTTTGGGGTTGCCCCAGTATCCAAAGTTACATACATAATGAGCACACTAGAATTAAAAGAGTTTCAGATGGAGCTAGAGGAATTGTTGAAGAAGGGGTATATACACCCAAGTGTTTCTCCTTGGGGTGCCTCAGTGTTTTTTTGTAAAGAAGAAGGATGAGACTCTAAGGTTATGCATTGACTTCAGATACTTGAGCAAAGTCACAGTGAAGAATACGTACCCCTTGCCAAGGATTCATGATCTATTTGGTCACTTGAAGAGGGCAAGGATATTTTCCAAGATTGACCTAAGGTCAGGATACCATCAAGTAAGAATAAAAGAGAAAGACACTAGCAAGACAACCTTTAGGACAAGATTGTTAGTTTTCACTACATCTTAGATCTGGTCTAATACTTCCATAGTTATGCATAATTTACTCAATTCAAATTATAAGCATAAACACACTAAGATGCCTAACTTTAACACATGGAACATAGACTTTAAATTAAGTGTTTAATCAAGATTCTTATGCCAAGAATCAGTGGGCTCCCTTACTAGGGATAAAGGCCCAAGTCTTTTACAAAGAAAATACCAAAACCCTTACAAAAAGATTGTTGTCCAAGGTCTACTCTTTATACACGTTGTCTTCTCAGCTATATTGTTGCTCTGACACTTGTCAAACTTTGGAGGTTGTTGTTCTAAGTTACTCTTGTTGTTGGCCACCTATCCAGCCCTCAAGGGCACTGCTCTAGCCTCTCAACTTACTGCTACATGTTTGCACCATCCCTCCAAGGTTTACTCCTTACTACTGGTTACCTGTTGCTTCCACTCAAATTTCCCTCACAGGTCTACGGTCTCACTCTCTCCAACAACATGAGCACACTTCTCAGTTGTTGTCCTTATTCTCTTGTTATGGCTACCTCCCTAACCCATGCGATTGTGACTAGGATTTATCCTCAAGCTTGTCGCCACCTTGTCTTGGACAGTCAACCATCCTCTAGGGTTCGACCTCCTCTCTAGCCTACTCAACCTCCTCTCTAGCCTGCTCGAACCTATTCTAGGAATGAAATAGGCCAACAACCTACTCGTCTTCCTCAAACAGGGGCAGCTTCCCAATAACAAGAGAAAATCACCACGAAAATGAGGCCTAGTAGCCTCTCTCCATCATTTCTATATGTCTCCTAAGACTGTAAAAAATTTCATACCTCTATGTCTCCATGTCTCCACTTATGTTTTGTCACAATGACTTGATCTCTTATCTATACAAGTACAAGGGGTGTGTGTCAATGAGTCTTTTCACAAGTCATCTCAAATGTAGGCTCATGTGGGTGTGAAGCCCCATTACAAACCCCCAAATCCCATGAGGCCCAATCTCATTTATTAGTCGATTTGACGAAACAAAAGACTAAATTGGTGCCAACGAAATTTCCCATAAGCATGGCACTATGGAATCTAGTGGGAATACCTCCCAAAGTTACAAAATCAACACTCCCTCTTAGCGAGGGAGGTATCCCATCCTCCAAAATTTGGATGCACCATTGTCGCACACAGTAGATATAGCTCTGAATCCACCACCTTATCTACATTCCAATCGTGATTGGGTAATCCCTTTGTCATTGTGGCAAATGGGTCTGTGAACTTTTTCCCTAGAAGAAGTTATGTTGTCAAGTCTGTCTGATTGGTTGCATCCATGGTCACTGTGGAAAAATGTGTACGACTGGTCGTATCCTGGGCCACTGAGGCAAAATCTATCTGACTGGTCGCATCCTCGGTCACTGAGGCAAAGTTAGTCTGACTGGTAGCATCCTCAGTCACTTAAGAAAATCTAGTTGTCCATGCTACCTCACTGATTACTCCCTATATGATTAAGTCAATTCTTATCTCTTGACTAATTGCCTCCTCTATCACTGTAGAAAAAGTTGTTGAATCAACTGGATCCTCCATGGAAGCTTGTAATGATCCCAAGCCATTATGCAAAGATCATCACGGTTTTTGTGTCTTTTTAAACTTTTACTGGTTGTGGTATTTCGTCAAACACTTTGTTGATCTATTTGTTTACATGTGTTTACTTGTTGAATGGCCTCTTGATTTCGGCCTCAAGGTTTACTGATGTGTTTATATGAATGTTTGCAGCAAATAACAAGAAGAGACAACCATGGAACATACCTCAACCATATGCAATATGATAGACAAGCCAAAACATCTCAAATCTTCTTTTATTCATAAGATAGAAGAACCTGCTACAATGGAGATGCCGATCTGGAATGCTCAACAGATGGCTATGAAAATAGATAATAGAGCTGCTACAAAAATCTCCCAATAATACAAAATAAGCCTCCAAATGTTGGATAAGAGATGAAGACCAATGCCGCGTCCTGCTAGATAGCTGAAGCTCCTCAACAATTCGGCCATGGTGCCAAATATGTCCAATCACCTCAATAAAGATGCCAAATAGTAGATCGGGTGATGGCAAGAACAACCCAGGTGCCTGAATCTCCAAGATCCCTCTCAAACCCTGTAGATCTGAACTCCTCCACTAAATGGTGCGCCCCACTGGATGACTGAAACCCTAATAATTCGACCTATCTCCTAGAGACCTCCAACAACTCCACCAATCCACTAGAATGATATATCGGGGCACGACAATGAATACCCAAGTGCTCAAATCATTAAAATACCTGCTAGATCCTTAGATCTAGGTACCCTCCAAATAATGGTGCACCCTCCTCTTGGGAAATTGTCCCATTGTCAATACAAATAAAACTACCACTGAAATGCCTTCAGAAACCACCAAGAATGATGCTAGGACACCTGCAAGGAAAGCCCAACACCTAGAATTCCCAAAATCGCTTCTCCTCAGCTAGAATGAATCTCTCTCTAAGAATGGTGCGCCCCCCTTGCTGGAAACCCTAGATGGGACGTCCCCCTTCTCTTCCTGTGCCTGTAGTTGGTGTAGAACCCTCATGCACTGATGTAGATCTGATTAGAATGGTGTGGGAGAGTATTGCATCTCCGAGACCAAGCTTGGGACAAGCTAGGTGGAATCTTTCACCACCGAATCATCCTTTAGGGTTTGTTAAGTTAAAACCCTCAAAACCCCCAATGTTGGGCTCACTAGCTAGAAGCCAGATTCAAATGATAATCATACATGAATGAATGAGAAGAGGCCCTTGCCTTTCCCTTATACTTTTGGCTCACCTTGTCCCTCCAAAGTGACTTTCATTTTATTAATATTTTATTAATTAATTAAATCACTTTAATTAATTAATTAACCTTTTTACCTTTGAAAAGCTCCTTATCTCTCCTTGTGGCTTCCCTAACCACTGAAAGTCACTTCTAGACATCCCATCCTATAATGTTGCTCCTCCCGATTCCAATGAGCTATTACAATAAGAGGTTCCTCCAAGTAATGTGCCCAAAATGACCTCTTCAGTGAATTCCATTGACTTATAGCTCAAAATAGTCAAAATCATGGAAATCATCGGAATGCAACGAAACCAAAGCCAACCTGTGTGGAATGGCTCATAATGATGAGATATGATGAGAAATGCCACTTGGACCTCACAATGCCTCTCAATAACCCCTGTACTTGCTATAACACCCATATGGCTACTTTGGTCATAATAAACCTCTGCATTGTGATGATGTCCCAAAGTGGGGACATTACAAAGCTACACAGCGCTCATAAGCCTCATACTCCTGCATCTCCTGTCTGACCTCCTCAACCCATGAAACCTGTCTTTCGGTCCTGGAAGATGTCTTTCTCCCATATAAACCTAAGGGGGAACTCCCTCTGGATGACCATCTCTCCCTTTGAGCCAAGTGACTCTCCATGAGATCGGGCTCACTATGAGATTGCATGCTTTATCTGAAACCTGACTCCCTTTGAGTCTGTACAACCTCTAGGGTTGTTTGATCCCTGTCCACTATCCTTTGCATAGTCCTGGGAGGCTTCTCCTCACTCTTGGATCTCGAGGGTCGTCTCCCTCTAAACTCTGGCTCTCTCTGAACCTGTGCTATTGGTGGGGCCATCTGCCTAGCCTATGGTGGAGCTACCTGCTCCTCCTCCTCTGTCTCTCTGCTCCTGCTGGCCATAGCACCCATAGGCTGACCCCTCAGCCTATATAGGTTGTGAGGGATGATTTTAAGGATGGAACTTTATTTTAAAATATAGAAACCTTGGCAAATCTTACTATAATGATATTTTTGTAAAAATATTCAAATTTCTAAGGATTTTATATAGTTTGTATAAAATTTTGGTGATTTTTAAGGTGAAATAATTTTATCCTATAGAATTTGGGCGAATCATTTTTAGAATGGTGAATATTTTTTAGGGAAAAACCATGCAAAATTAGCCCATGAGCAAAATTTAGCACCTAAAATCATCCTTGTTTAAAGGTTGCCCTCCCTAACTCCAATAATCACTGTTGATCTGAAGCTAGTCTGTCTGGGAAAAAGAAATACCTGCCCATATCGAAACAATACGTGATAGCCCTTCCTCTCAATCTCCGAGACTGAGAGGACACTCCTCTTGACTTATGGCACCCATAACACATTCGACACCCTTAGTATCTCTCCTAACTCCAATCAAAACAATATTGTACCAGATCCTTGTATTGAATGCTTGGATCCTATACCAAGCTCCACACATAAGTCTGAGCTAGTCTTTGTGAGAGTGTCAAACAACTCTCTTGCACCTGTCATATGGCAAGATGCTCCACTTTCCACCAACCATCTCTCCCTGTTGGAGACAATACCTGAAAGGGCGGAGACCAACAAGATCTCCCTCTAGAACCTGTCTGCAACCTCATCAACCTCTATTGTTATGAGTGTAGGAAGTTAAAGGAGCATTAAATTAATTACGCCACACATGACTTGGAATTGGAGTCCATAATACATGCCTTAAAATGTGGAGGCATTATCTTATGGGCAACAGGTTTGAGGTAAGGATAGACCATAGTGGTCTGAAACATATGTTTTCCCAGCCAACATTAAATGTGTAAACAAGATGGTTGGAGTTTCTCAGTGAGTACAATTTTGACATCAAACACATCAAAGGAAAAGAAAATAGAGTGGTTGATGCAATTAGCAGAAGGGTGCACGAAATGCACACTACAACCATTGGCATGTGAAGTACAAGTCTGAAGGGAAAAGTTTTAGAGGTTCTAACAACAGATCCACATTATGTGGAGGTCAAGGAAGGATTGCAACAAGGTAGCCTACAATAGATGTAACATTCTCATGAATTAGAATATAATTGTGTAAATGTGATTTAGGCTGGTGAGTCGATGTGTCGGGGCGAAGAGCCCGTATTGGTTTAATATGGCTAGGGGCCAAATGGTATATTATGTGCATTGAAATAATTAGTCAAAATAGTAATCGTCAATTGCGATAGCGAGGGATGAAGAACGATAGGTAGTTATGATTCCACAAGAGAGAGAGGGGTCCAAGGGGGGTTTATTCATGGGTATTAATCCAAACCACATTCCTAAATTATGTTATCATTGTGTATAACCTTCTATTTGTTGTTGAGTGTTCCTAAAGCCAATCATTGAATTCATGTGAGAGAGTGGGTGTGAGGAGTCACATCCCAAAGTTATTGAGAGCATGGGAATGAGTACAATTAGCTTGGGGAAGAATGTAAGTCAAGTCAAGTAAGAAAACAAAGGGAGAGGAAATTTGTATGGCCAAGGGGGTAGTTTTTGGACAATCACGTTTTTGCATGGAGGGCAGTTTTTTACTTGTAAATTTTGGACAACAAGAGAGGAGATGAGTGTTGGGAAGAGAACCAACCATGTTGGGCTTGAAGGAAGCCATTGTTGGGCTGTGTTTTATGTTGAGAAAGAGGCACGTGTGCCTATAAATTGGGTTGTAAGCTTATGAAGCATTTTTGTGTTGAGAAAATGGCTCAAGAGCCTTGTGAGGGTTGTTGTGAGCACTCCTGGAGTAGCTAGGAGGATTCTTGATAAATCATATGCATTGAAGCCCTGGAGGGAAGTGAGAAGGCTCGAGGGACTATGTGCATTGAAGGGGGATCCCATTCCTTGGGTTGTGTAGGATATGGGGAACAAAGAGGAACCTGGTTTTTGGGGTTGTTGTGTGTGGAAAGTGGATATCCAGAGGGTCTGATCTCCTTATGGATTCATACCCTCAGCTCAGGGGTGTCTTGTTGTTGAAGGAAAACGAACAACAATGCCTATGGATGGGAGGTTCATCCTTCATATACATCAAATTGGTTATCTATTAACAAAAAAGTTCGTTGTGGTGTTTATTATGATATTTCAATGTGTAAATGGTTTATATGAATGTTGTGTGTTTGATGTTTTCTTGAACAACTGCATTCATGTTTTAATATATGCTATTAGATGCATTTAGAACTGTGGTATCAATCTGGATGGTTAAATTTGTGTGTGATCTATAGCTGGTAAGCTATAGGAAATTAATAATAAAAAAGCTTATGTTTAAATGTGTATTCTGCATGTAATGTTGCTCAGTTGGAGGCTGGGTACGTTACAATAGAAATATAAATACTACCATCTACCGGAGGATGGAATCCTCTTGTTTAGAAACTGATTTTATGTTCCAAATTCCTTGGAATTAAGGAACTTAGTGTTAAGAGAGATGCATGATGTGCCATATACTGGACATCTAGGATACCATAAGACCATCACAACTGTAAGAGGGCAATATTTTTGGCTTGGTATGAAGAGGGATGTAGCGTATTATTTATCCAGATGCATGGAATGCGAGAAGGTAAACGCCGAGCACAGACACCCAACGGGGTTGCTACAACCATTGCCCATTCCTGAATGAAAATGGGAGGTGATCATTATTGATTTCATTACCAAGTTGCCCAGGACAACATGACAACATCATTCCATTATGGTGGTAGTGGCCAAGCTAACAAAGGATGCCCAATTCATTCTGGTAAAAGTAACTCATAAGGCAACCAATATGCATAAATCTATATGAAAGAAGTCACTAGGCTCCATGGGCTGCCTAAAGCGAGGGTATCAGATAGAGATCCCAAATTCACCTCCAACTTCTGGATAGGGTTGTTTAAGGGATTTGGGACCAATCTAGATTTCAGTACAACATATCATCCATAGTCGAATGGGTAGACAAAAGGACTAATTGAATAATCGAGGATATCTTGAGAATGTATGTTATGGAAAATCCTTCCAGGTGGGAGGACTACTTGCATCTAGTTGATTTTGCCTACAATAATGGATATCAAGAATCATTGAAGGCGAGTCTGCTTGAAGCCCTGTATGATAGAAAATGTAACACGCCAGTGAGTTGGGATAACCTAGAAAATAGATTTGTTATTGAGCCAGATTTGTTAAGAGAAATGGAGGAGCATATGTTTAAGATCATACTGAATATGAAGGTTCCTCAAGATGGGAAGAAGAGTTATGTTGATAAAAGAAGGATACATTAAGAATTCAAGGTGGGGAAACATGTTATTTTAAAAGTTAAAGCCAAAAGGAGCTCGTTGAAATTGAGCAGTTGGCCAAAATTGGCAGCAAGATATAGGCCCAATTGCATACATGCTAGCATTACCTGCATCCATGAGAATTCATAATTTGTTCCATGTTTCTTTATTAAAGAAGTATGTACATGATCCTAATCATGTAATTGATTGGACTGTGATCCAGGTGGAGCACAAAGGGGATTTTCGGGTGGAGCCAGTGCACATCCTAGATCGAAAAGTCAAGGTGCTCTAGAACAAATCCATCAAACTGGTAAAGGTTCAGTGGGCCTGCTACGGTCCTGAAGATTCCACAGGGAACATGAGGAGGCTATGAGGGAAGAGTACCAACAAATTTATGAAATTTTCGAAGAAATATTAATGTACATGTGTACATAAGCAAATGAAGACTCCATTTTGAGCAACTGAGAATTCCTAGAGCCACATCTGGGATGATTCCTTTACAATTTATGCATTGGCCCTAGAAGGGAAGTGGTACAACCCAAGGGACTGTGGGTAGTGAAGGGGGTACAATTCCTTGGGTATTGCAGACTGTAGGGAAGAGAGATCGATGGTTGGAATTGTTGTTGGAGCGGTGAAAATTGTGAAAATAACAAGTAATTAGCTGTGAAAAGCTTTGTATGTAATTATGTATGGTATTGCGCACTAAGGATAGTGCAGTTTGTGTGTGTGTGTGTGGGGGGGGGGGGGNAATGTAACATCCTTGATTTACCCATAGCTTAGTGATGTACATGTTTTACAAAGATACGTGGCCATGGGCCAAGCAATGTAATATGTAAACTTTGTAAATCATAATGATAAATAAAGAAAGATAATGTCGCTGCAGTTGGACATGGATAGAGTAATGGGGGGCTAAGTATCCAAAAGAGGGGGAAGGGTCCAAGGGATCCAAGAGGGGAATGTTCATGGGAATTAATCTCAACCCATGTTGTATACATTTTACCTTGTGTTATGAATCTTCTATTTCCTTTGGAGTGTTTCCAGAGCCAATCATTGAATGCTTGTAAGAGAGTGGGTGAGAGAAGTCACTTCAAGAAGTTATCGTGAGCATGGGGTTTGAGTACAATCCTCCTTGGTAGTGTGAGTCAAGCAAGAAAGGAAAAGAGGAATTCATATGGAAACACATAACATTTAGTTAGTGAAGGGGGGAATGAGTTATGGAAGCAACGAGGGTCTGAGCAGTATAGGAAGAGACCATGAGTTTTGGAGTAGCACGAGTTTACAATGTTAGCAGAGACAATGAGATGGAGAGCATCGCAAGAGAATGAAGCATTAGAGTTGAAGAAGTCAATTGCCAGGCCTACATAGTGCACTCTCTGTGTGAGAGAGATTTTCCTTGAGGGCGATAAGCTGCATGCTTGCAGTTTCTCCTATAAATTGACATCTATAGAGTCCCTAGTAGAGATATTCTTGTCTGACCAAGAGCACCAGTTCCCTGGAGGGAAGAGGGAAGGCCTGTGGAAGTGAGAGCAGTGAAGGGATATCCCTTTCCTTGGGTTGTGCGACTCATGGGGAAGAGAGTTGTAAGAAGACTAGATGCCTTGGGAAGTGTTCGGATTATGAGGGACACCCTCTTTTGTGGATACACAACCCCAGCTCAAGGGAGATTTGTTGTTAAGATCTAGAGAAACAAGTCTATGTTTGGGAGGAACGCTCATCCCTTGTAGTCGACTGGATCTTTATTGCTTAAAGATAAGTGCAAATATCTGTGTTTATTTTCCTGTTCATGTAATTAATTGCCGTGGATGTAAACTTTGAATTCAATATGTTTATACATTATTATGAATTATTGTTTTAGTCTATGTCATGGTTTTTATAAGTGTTATAGATGCATAATAGGTAGGCATGTTGCACTATATTTATGTTTATTTTGGTATCAGAGGTAAATTTTCTACAGTGATGCGCCCAAACAGGTGGTTTGGGTGTGTTATAGAATGGTTTTATGCAGTAGCTCTCCTTAGCTGGGGTTCATGGTGTGTTATAGAGTGGTATCAGAGCCATGGTTACAACACTTAGGCTATATGGGAAAGAGACAATGCATAAGAAGGGAATTGCGTACCCCTTTCATAACGAAGTTCAGTAGAAGTCCCAAGGCCTAAATGGATTAATAGGTTACAAAGTTTTCCATATGCAAGGTCCAAGGCCATATAGTTTCAACCCACAAAGGTCTAGACCATTCGACCTGAGAATCTTGATATTTCAGCCGTTATATCTCTTGGAAGGGGTGTTCAGAGAAGTCTATATGAGAGGAGCTTGACAACGCAAGCTCGAAAGGACAAGGACCATCCATTGCATTGCTAGTAAATCTTGATAGTTCATTGGATTTCGGGTTGTGGAGAAATTCAGAGGCATGACAGAATGTCATTCCGACTGGAGGAGCTCGTGGGTGGGATCCTGCATGCCTGTTGGGGTATGAAATTTGGGGAGTCCAACCGACTAAAGATCGAGTATATTTGATCTCAAAACGAATTTGGATCGTTAGATCCCTCGGAAAGGAAGCTTCATAAGAATTTGTTCGAAAAGTCGAATGGTGTTATTGTGTTTCTGAACGCGATTGTCCGACCAAGGTAACTATCGAGCATCTTGGAGCTCAAAATGGATAAGGGTTGTAATATTGAACATATCTTAGCCATCAGATCTTTCAAATTCATCTAATGATGGTAAAGGTTGTGTATTTTGGGAACCCATGAAGTTTTGGACCTTTGGTCGGCACGATTGTTCACCGTCTGATCTATTGGACAAGTATGTTTTCCAGGGAGGGCTGAATGCAAAAGAGAATTCCACGTCAATTTACGGTGAAATAAGTGCCACATAAACCGCGTGATAGGTGGAGGCCCATCATTGGGTACATGTTAGCGAAGGTGTTGTAAGAGCCACACCAACATGCCATGTCAAGGGACACGTTAACAAGGACCGGTGAATAAGAGAACTGACATGTGGCATCCGAGCATAGGTGGGACCCACAACTGCTAATGGTAAAGATAAAGGTTGGAAGACATCAAGGATTGAATCTCAGTCGTTCATTAGGGGAAGAGATTGGATCTTGATCAACGATTGGGGAGGCCTATTCGGAATATATTACGGGAAGTGGCAACCTTGATGGTGTTGCGGGCTACTCATCGCAGAGGAATTCGTGAGCATGTAAAATTTGTTAGGATATTTAGACACTTAAGAGTTAGTTAAGATCAACTTGGTCTAATGTGTCATTAGGTAAAAGTGTGTTTCTTAGTGTGTTTCTTTAGTATGCATTTGTAGTTAGGTAATCTGATGGTCATTATATGTTCCTGACATAAAGTGATCTTATGGTTCATATTATCCTCGATCTTAATGACTACATTGATCTGTGGCTTAACACTTGATTGGTCCATGATATCTATTTAAAGAGCATGGAGGGTCATTGTCGATGATTGGTTGTGAGAAAGTCTCTTGTAAATCTCTCTCTAATATTTTATTTTGCATTAATAAATTGCTCCAAGTGGCCACGTTGATCGAGGATGTGGATTTTTCCCCATAGGAGTTTTACCACGTCAAAACATCAGTGTGTTGATATTTGGTCTATTTGTGTGAGTGGTTATTGAAGGTTGTCTTCCTCTGTTGGAATGCCCGTGTTGTCAAACATGGTATCAGAGCGCATTTGAAGACCCACTCCTGTTGTAGATCGAGATCGTGAAATTGAGTTGCCGCATCTCTGGATTTTTCCATTTCCGTAGATTTATGGGATGAGAAGACTATTATGTTGCATCCAGAGTTCTCATTTCAATCAGGAACGCTTTTCGTTTCACTCAAAAAGGTTTTATTTTTCCCAAGATATGACCATTTTAGTCAAATCTTGAGGTATAAAGCCCAAATACGCCCTTTAAAATTTTAGCAGAGATAATATTTTGGTTTTAAGTTTTTATTTCCAGGTTGCTACTCTTTTTGATCTGCTTATTCTCTTTTCCCTGTGCTCTGTGCGATCTCAAAAAATCAGAAACTTAGTAGAAAGGGTTTTCCTATCTATGTATGCTCTTTTTCGTGCAATTTGTAAGATCTTGGTAAATTAGAAACAGAGGGAAAATTTGCATTTTCTAGGTAAGCTAACCGAGATCTAACTCTTGTTTATGTTGAGAAGAGTATTTTTTTTCTTGTGTGGAAAGAGTTTTTTATGAGCACACTCTCCAAGGCTGTCTTCCACAACAACAACAACAACATCCCCAATCCTCCTTCTAAACAATATAATATGTTTTGCACTAGCTCACTTGGTTAAAAACTGCTTTATTAAATAAGAGGTATTGAGTTCGAGTCTCTTTTTTGTTACTGTTTTTTGGAAAAGTTCATGCATCCATTGTAAAGTGTATTTCACTTAAGTTATAAAAGTGAATTACTATAAATAGCTTTAATATTTTATTTTAAGTTATTTATTTTGCATGCAACTTTCATTTATAAAGTAACTTCATTGTAAAATTGATGCTTATTTATTCTATAAAAGTGGGTCACTTCATAAGCAACTTATTTGTGAAAGTGAGGTTATTAGAAGGAGGGATGTCACCAAGTGGACCAACTTCTACTTGCCATGTGACTCTTTGGTTATCGTTTAAGCCTTTTTTCAAAAGGGCATAACTTTCACATCCGAAGTCTGTTTTCATTGCCATTTTTTTTAAACAACCTATTTTTTTCAAGATATTTCCATCTAGACCATCAACTTCATCTTTTTCTTCATATTTTAATATGGCATCTCCCAATGATCTTTTTCTTACTAGGACCAACTACTTCTCATGGAAATCCCATATGGAGGATGTATTCAAAAGCAAAGGATTGTATTGGATTACCCCAGGGAAAGAACTAGAACCCATTGATGATGAAAAGAAAGTCAAATAAGCCAATAATAATGACGAAGCATGTGGACTAATCAAAATGTTCATCTCTCATTATTTAAGGCTTCACCTTCAAGGAATTGATGACCCTGATGATGCTTGGGAAAATCTTAAAACTATGTTTGGTAAACACAATATTATTCGATCCAACCAGTCAAAGAATCAGTTGATGACCTTAAGTCCAAATGATTTTCCTTGCATTGAATATTACTTATCTAAGTTTAAAACACTTAGAATTTTATGTATATAATGCAAAACAGATCTACCATAAGATTGATGCATATATGTTATTCTTGCTAAGATTGGTAGTGCATACTCTGTTTTTGTATCTACCTTTTATGCCACCAGAGAAGCTCTAGTGAGTGCTTATAAAAAATCCTCTCTTGAGTCCTTTTGTGATGCTCTTATTCAAGAGAAAGATAAGCTTCTACAACTTGGATTGATTGGCACTACAGGTACATCCAACAAAGCCTCAGTGGCCCAACAGAAAGATAAATCCAAGAATCCCAAGAAGCAACATCCTCACCACAACAATGAGCAAAACAAGGGTACCAAACCCTTTCATACAACTTCAACTCCTAATGGTGACAAAGGAGGAAAATCTAAAAATAAGAAGACTGATAGACATTGCAAATTTTATGGGAAAGATGGTCACAAGGAGTCCAAATGTTTTAAGAAGATGACAACTTTAGAAGTGGTGATGAAGAAGCACAACATCAATATTGATTCATCTTCTTCTTCTTCTCATGGACATGCACTTTCTGCTTCTGATTTCTCCTTCAATGCAACTTCTACTTATTTTGATGAGTGGCTTATTGATTTTGGATCATATTATCATATGGCTAAGGATAAAGCCATATTTTCTGCGCTAAATGAATGTAACACCAATAAAATATTTGTTGGTGATGATAAATATCTTAGTTTTGTAGGGTCTGGAACAATTCAGGTATATAATGGTCATTTCATTGATGTATTATGTGTTCCAAGTCTTTCCTGCAACCTTCTATCAGTATATCAAATCACTAATTCAGGTGAAGGTAAAACTGTATAGTTTTCACCTCACCAAGTTGTAATCAAGGATCTAAAATATCCTAAGAATGTTCTCACAATTGGAATTGTTGATGATATTACCAGGTTGTACAACTTTGACGATTTTGGGTCATCATGTTTTCCATTGATTTTTGTTGCTTATAGTTATGACTTGAGCAAACTTTGGCATGAGCTGTTTGGCCATCTAAACTATCGCTCATTGCAACAACTATGTAATCAACAAATGGTGACTAATCTTCCTCTTGTTTCTTGTAGATATGGTGTTTGTGCCGATTGTGTTCTCGACAAACATCATTGGGACAATTTGACATATGTGCCTCTTGGCATGCCTCGACCCCTTTGCAGTTGTTCATAGGGACATGTGTGGTCCACTTTCTTCTCTTTCTTTTTTTGGGTGCAAGTATTTCTTAACTTTCATTGATGACTTTTTCAGACGCACTTGGGTTTACTTCTTAAAACTCAAGAGTGAAGTGTTTAACAAGTGTTTGGCCTACAAGGCCCTTGTATAAAAACAATCTAGTCATCAACTTCAAAGGTTAAGAACAGATAATGGGGGTAAATGTGTGAACAACAATTTTATAAGTTACTGCACTGCATAGGGCATCCAAATGCAACACAATGTTCCATATACACCACAACAAAATGGTGTTGCCGAGAGAAAGAATCACACATTAAAAGAAATGGCTAATTGTATGATCCAATCTAAGGGATTAAGTCTTAATTATTAGGCATAAGTCATTAACTATGCAAATTACATAGTAAATCGCACTCCCACAAAGGCTCTTAAAAATATAAAATTGAAAGAAGTATGGAATAAAATTAGGCAAGATGTAAGCCACGTCTGTGTATTTGGCAGTGTAGCATGGGCTCACATTCCCGATGAGAAAATGAAATCTTTACAACCTAAAAGTAAGAAATGTATTTTTTGTTGGATATTATGAAGATGTCAAAGGTTATATACTTCTTCAACCTCATTCCAATGAAATTATTATTAGAAGAGATGTTAAATTTGATGAAAATCTCTTGACTTGTGAGCCATATGTTGCCTCGTTATTTTGAAACCTTTTACATCATCAGTTGGTCTTCTTCTTAGTCACTTTACCTTATCCATGCACTCGATTACTATGCCTATTATCATATTTATGAAGCTAACGTGCCTAACAAGCTTGATGTTGTTAATTTTTACAATTTCCTTTTTTAAAAGAAACTTGGAAAGGGTTTAGACTAATCATGTTGATGTAGGTTTTCGAGTAGTTCACTTCCGGTTCCCAACCTCCATTATTAGCATATCCACACATCCTTGGGGAAAATTATGGAACCTGGGTTTTGTCACTAGAAGCCTCGATGTGGTATGGTGGTCATCAGAACACACCCAGTTCCAACATGGCAGCCTCCAACCCATGGTCAAATGTTCTCAGTCAAATACATGCTAGATTAGCAACAATGATATTCTCGCATGATTTATGAGTTGTTGAAGACGAATCTAGGAAATCTAAAACATGGGTTTTGTGCAGAACATCCTAATTTGAGACAAATGAAGTGATTTTCTCATAAAGTGGATCGTTTGGGAGATATGATCATTTCTCTAAACTAATTTTACCTAGATTTACTGTTGTGGCTATCTTCTCCAATGTTCTAGCCAAATGGATTCGCCCATCCAGCAAGGAGATCAAATCAAGATATTCTCAGCTCTTTCATGTTTGTAAAACGATTTGTAATTAGATCTTGACTTATCTGTAACATCCCCAGTTTTAATCTGCGTGAATTAAAATGTAATTGTATAAATGTGATTTAGGCTGGTGAGCTTATGTGTTGGGGTGAAGAGCTCGTATTGGTTTAATATGGCCAGGGGCCAAACGATATATTATGTGCATTGAAATGATTAGTCAAAATAATAATCACTAGTTGTGATAAGAGAAGGGTGAAGAATGATGGGGGGATATGATTCCACAAGAGAGAGGGGCCCAAGGGGGGATTACTCATGAGTGTTAATCCAACCCACATTCCTTAATTATTATTATTATTGTGTAAACCTTCTATTTTTTATTGAGTGTTCCTAAAGCCAACCATTAAATTCATGTAAGAGGGTGGGTGTGAGGAGTCACATCCCATAGTTATTGGAGAGCATGGGCATGAGTACAATCAACTTGGGGAAGAGTGTAAGTCAAGTTAAGAAAAAAAACAAGGAAAGGAAAATTTGTATGGACAAGGGGGCAGTTTTTTGGACAATCATGCTTTTTGCATAGAAGGCAGTTTTTACTTACAGGTTTTGGACAACAAGAGAGGAGATGAGTGTTGGGAAGAGCACCAACCATGTTGAGATTGAATGCAACCATTTTCGGTCTGTGTTTTTATGTTGAGAAAGAGGCACGTGTGCCTGTAAATCAGGTTGTAGCTTGTGAAGAGTTTTTATGTTGAGAAAATGAATCAAGCGCTTTGTGAGGGCTGTTGTGAGCCTCCTAGAGTAGCTGGGAGGTTTTCTAGTCAATCCTATGCACTAGAGACCTGGAGGGAGGTGGGAAGGCCCGAGGGACTGTGTGCAGTGAAGGGGGATCCCATTCCTTGGGTTGTGCACGTTGGAGGAAACAGATTGGAACCTAGGTTTTGGGGCTGTTGTATGTGGAGACTAGATAGCCAGAGGGTCGACCTCCTTATGGACTCATAGCCTCAGCTCAGGGGTGGCTTGTTATTGAAAGAAAATGAACAACAATGATTATGGATGGGAGGTTCATCCTTCAAATGTAGCTAGTTGTTTATATATTAATAGATAAGTCCTATGTTGTGTTTATTATGATATTCCATTGTGTAAATGGTTTATATGAATGTTGTGTGTTTGATATTTGCTTGGGCAGTTGCATTCATGTTTTAATATATATTGTTGGATGCATTTAGAACCGTGGTATCAATCAAATGGTTAAATTGTGTGTGATATGTAGCTGATAAGCTACATGAAATTAATAAGCATACAATCTTATGTTTTAATGTGTATTCCACATGTAATTTTGCTTAGCTGGGTGTTTGGTACATTAGAATATGGTATCAAAGCTTATGGTTTAACATTGGATCCATATGGACCAAGAAATAGTGAAATTTTGGGTAAATTCGTTGTTACATACGTTGGTTTGAGCGAATTTGGGGAAAATGGTGGAGAACCATAGCAAAAATCCCCAATTTCATGGAAAAATTTGAGTTTTGAATTACCCAGTAATGTCTAAGGTGCTTAATGACATCAAGCGACCAGGTTACAGAGTTAAATTCGACCCACAAGGTCAAATTTCACATTTTAATGGTCACTGCAGAGTTACAGACAATTTGATAAATCAATGACTGAGATTGTGTTTGATCGTGAGATCAACAATCGTGATTAACCTTGATAAATTTGAAAATTTGTAAAGTTTCGACTGTTTGGAAGGTTGAATAAATCAACAACGAAGATTTGTTTTCGACATTTTGAAAAGGAAGAAAATCGATGATCCTAAGTAGTTTCAGAGGTTGGAGGAGGGAAGTCGATCGATGGTCAAGATCTTCTTGTATTAAGGATCGACGACTTAGAATCATTGGGGATTTGGTTGAAATTTCTAAGTGTTGTAAATTACCAAGAGAAACCGTTGATGGTCAATGTTCAGGTCAATCGAATTGGAAAAGAGTTTTGTTTGGTCGCCAAAGGAAATCGACGATGGCCAATGGGTCAATGGTTGGATGTCAGCCGGATTCGGTGAAGTGTTTTCAGTGGTCCATAGAAATTGTCAACGACTGATGGGATGATGATTGGGCATCGGTCGAATTTGACAAAGGTGTTCGGGTCATCCAAGAGAATCAGTTGATGACTAATGAAGGAAAGAGAGTGATGATGTGTCATTCCACATCAACATCCACGTGTCGTGCCGCGTCAACCAAGTTGACACCTTAGGATGACATGTCATCCCACATCGACATCCACATGTCATGCCACGTCAACAGTTTCCATGTCATCCCAGAAGTGGCTGATGGTCGGGTCTGTCGAATTGGGAAAGTATATTCAACAATCCTCGAGGACTGCCAACGACCGATGGGACGATGGTCGGACATTGACTAAATTAGTGAGGAGTTCCATTCACCAATGGAAATCACTGATGACTGACGGTCGATGGTCAGGTCGACTGGTTTAGCATTGTGTGCGAAGCAGTTGTCAAGGAAATGGGCCGACGATCGACAATCGGGTTGGCAGGTTGGGAAAAATGTTGTGCGCACCAAAGGGGAATGTAGTTCATCAATGGTTGATGGAGCGTGGGTCAATGAATCTGATTCCACGCAATTTGAGATCAACAAATCATATTTGAAAGGTTGTTGCAACAATAAAACAATCAATTTTATGCAAAATTTTGTGGTTTTTGAAGGTCATTATCTTGCAGGGCAATTTTGAAGGCCTAAACGACGTTTTTAGCCAATAAAAACACACGATAACAGAGTTTAACAAGGTACACTCTCTTTCTACATCTCAAATAAAAGAGCTCGAGGAGAGTTTCTAATGAGCTAAACTGTTCACAAAACATAGCTCATATGAGAACGTTACAACTGAAACATTCAAGGTAAAATTTCAGCACCAGTTTACTTTCAGAGGGCGTAACTCTTAGCTACAAAGTCTGTTTGAGGCATAGGAGCAGTCTATGGAAATCTATTTAACCATAAAATACAAAAATAAAACCATAATTGGGATCTCAGTATGTAAAAATGTGCTAGGAAATAAATATGACACCCGTAGCATACATGGATAAAAATGTAAAGCATGCAAAACTTCTACGGGATGTAACTATCAGTCTGGAGCCCGGTTAAGGGTGGAACTTGGAGAAATCATTTAGAAGGTAGTAATAGGCATACCCAATCGATCTTGTAGTAAAATCCCAAAGGATTTGGTGTAGGGATAAAATTGCTAAGCCAGGAGAAAGCCCAAAGGGGCAAAGTTGTCATTTCCAGATTGTTGCAGTTTTTTACTGGAGCATTAATTTGAAAATCTGAGAGTTGCTACGAATTCAGTGTTAACAGTGTTATCTATGTCATGTAGAAAAATTTCCTTGGTACCTAACATAATTACCTCTAAATGTGGCCAAAGTTGGTGTTTGAGATTTATTTGCATTTGAGAGAAGGTGCACAAAAAAGGGTAATTAGCAATATTCAATTGACTATAACTTTTTGCTCGTTGCTCATAATTGAGCAAGGAAGTAGTCATTGGAAATATATTGGATATTATAATCCATATATACATTCATAATTTAATTTTGAGCCAATTAATTCTCAAGGAATCAGAAGGAAGGTTTCTGGTGAACTTGAAGGACACCATTGTGCAGAATGGGAATTTCAGGAAGCTGTAATTATTGGCTCATAAATCAGATTGAAGCATGAGTATGGTAATTGGAAATATAATACATAGGAAAATAAGATAGAAGGTATAATTTATCTAGGGGAGAATCAAGTTACTCCATAAAGTTTAAAAATAAAGTGGAATTGGATTCCATGAACCATGCAATTACTCAATGTGAAGATTTTTCCAAATAGTGTCAAAGTTTGAAGAAACTCTCCCAGATGATAGAAGTGAGTACCAAAGTTGATTGTTGTGTAAGTAAGAGTGTATATGTTCATTATAGTACCTATTCATAAGTATAGAGGAACATTTTAGGTACAATGATTTGGAAAAGTAAAAAGAGGTTGAGCTTATTAACAAGGCATTGTTAATAAACAGGGGAGCACTCTAGCAGAGAGTGTTGTGTGAAAGGATTTTAGCAAGATATTAAGATTCCACAATGAGTATTGTGTGGGGATATTTATAGATTAATCCCAAGGTCCATTGGACAGGGAAGGAGGTCAAGCTTATGAAGTTGGTTGAGGCATCAAATAACTGGAAAGGAAAGTGCAGGGCAGGTGATGCAAGGTTGACAAAGGTCTAAAGAAGAGCAGAGGAATATTAGTATTCATCTGCTATAGAGTCTGAGTGGCTTGCAAAAGAAGGTCAATAGTTATTTTCACTTAAGGTATGAATCCAACACGTGAATAATGTCATTGCATGCACAAGGATTAAGGAGGAGTCCATAGCCTTGAAGGTAGAAATATAACGAAGGCTACAAAGCTTGCTGCAAAAGAAGGGAAAATGATATCATGAGACAAGGTGTGACTCATGGGTGGATGCATCATATCTATATGCAAGCATAAGAATAAAGGAAGAAGGGATTGTTAGATATGATTTAGCAACTTTTTTCTAAAAGTTTCCAAAGCAATAAATTTGTCTCTATTATCAGAATGCGCAACAAAAGCAGGGTACAAGTGCAAATGGAGGATGTGTAGCATTCAATTTGGAGCAGAGTGATCTTGAGTGGCCAGTTAGTGCTTCAAAATGAATCACCCAATGAAGTATTTAAAATTGAGCAAATCCATGGATGGCAAAGAGTATTAGAAAGATGACATAAAAGAAATATTTCAAAGTGTTGAAACAACAATCAATGATAATGGTATTTTGAGACCGGTTTGGTCAAGAAAAATGGGAAGTGGTTAATTATATTGTAGTGATAATATTCAACTGGAGTAGTGCATGTTACAACACTATGAATATTCAAAATTATAGCCAAAATATGTTGGGACAAGTTTTCTCTGCATAAAGGAAGTAGTTGTGAGATGGCAACACTAGTGGACCTAGTGGCTGGAATTGCAAAATGGCCAAGTGGGGCTTGGATAGCAGGTTCAGAATAAAGGCCAATGGTGCACAATTGAGAAAAATGGTAGTGCACAGGGCAACGAGGTTCTACATAAATTCAAGGACAGTCATCTACAACAACAAAGCTAAATAAATAACTAAATCTGAAATATGCATTGGAGTGCATGATAGAATTGATGCATGATGAATATAATAACGATATAATGCATGTACATGAAATAGGCATGATAAGATTAATGCTTAATGCATATTTATGTGCATTGGTGCATGTGGGTATGCTTGAACATGTATATGGAATGAGTGTAGACTAAGAGTAGTCTGCTGACACACACACACACACATCAGGGACTTGGGGGGTTCATATATATATATATATATATGAAAGGATGATGGTATGATATTGAATAAAACAAATGTATCCATCCACATGAAGACAAATGATTATTGTGGGAATGTTGATCAATAGGTTGGTGAAGGGAGCCCGTGAGCGTCTACCAAGCACCAGTTGATCAGGTAGCATCAAGTAAATTGATAAAAACCATATAGGTATGCAATTAGGGTAGCTTATATTGCATAAAACAATGAAGGGAATTGAGGTAATAATTCCCTCAGTTAAGTTCTCAATATTTGAATCGATGTAAAGGCAAGAGGCCTTGAGTATGCAAATATTATTCTTTGCCTGAATGCATTTATGAGAAATTAATTGCATATTGTGTTATGTTGGTTATGAGATCATAACCAAGACAAGACATGATACATATTCCTGCGGTAGCAATGAATGCCATGGATATATGGTATTTCAGAGTCAATGTAAGGAAGCATTGGGTAAATGTGGCCATGGGCATTGACACATTGGTAATGGTTGACTGCATTATGAAAATTTTGGGTGCTAGTAATACATATGTGAGGAATTATGGTTACATACCATTTAATACGAATAATAGTTGGAAGTGATGAATTTTTAAGATTAATAGAATTCTAAAAATCACTTCATGGATTGAATGCATATGTTGCGATGGATGATAGTCTCATTCTAGATAATATGATTAATGGTTGAATCCCATTTTTAAAAGTGAATAATGGTTGAAAATGATTGAATTGCTGGCAAATTACAATTCTGAGATCATTTCATGAACTGTTGGAAATACGCTTGAGTGTTAACTATCTTGTTTGGATGCAAGAAAGTTGAGAAATTGCAGGAAGATTGGTCTTGGTTATGGAAATGATGTAAGCCCATAAAGAAGACCGATATCTACAACTACAACAACCAAACATAATGAGCAAAAAAACTCATGTATGTAAACTTTATTTATCTTTATAGAATAGATTTGAGAAATTAATGATTGCAAATTGTTATAATATGCTAACAATATGTTTAGATGAATTAAAGTGAGAAAAATTGCAGGAAGAATGGTCTTGGATATGGAAACAATATAAGCCCATAAGGAATACCAATGCATGTTGTTGCAAGAGCCAAACGTCTTGAGAAGAAATCTTATGATTGAGAATATTAGTTTCTTATATGTAAAACAGGTTTGGAAACTGATATGTAAAATTGCTATGATGATATATGTTGGCCCTTGGTTATGGAAGAAAGCGAAGATTAAGGAATAAAGGTGAAGTACAAACTGCACGGAAGGCACAATGACCGAGAATGGGTCGAAGTGGCCAAAGAAGTGAAAAAAAGGAGCGAAGAAAGGAAACGCTAGCTGTTGGAAGAGAAGACAGATCAACAAGGAAGATGGATCGTGGACAACTCAACAAGTGGAAAAAGCCACCAACAGATGCTTTGGAGCACCTCGCGGAAAAGAAGGAAAGATAGGTTGACGAAGCCCTTAAAGCACAGGTCAAGTTGACCTAGGGTTTTGACACCTAGATTTGTGTTGTGTAATGTATAAATAAAGGTTTAGAAGACCTGGGAGGGTTCATTCTAGGTTGGGTTGTTGATACTATGGTTGTTGTTGTTCCTTACAGAGAATAAATTGTGGAGAACAATGTTGAGACTGTATTGTAATATCTTCAACTGTGTGCAAAGATCAACCCTACAGTTGGGTGCGCAGGGAGGGAAGAGAAAGAGAAAGAGAGAGAAATCTGCAGCTAAGTGTGTAGATAGAACTGTATGTTTTCACATAATATATCAAGAAACACAATTATGTGGACATAGGCCTAGAGAGAGGGTGAACCATGTATATCTTGTTGTTATGTGTGATGGATTTTGTGTTGTTTTCCATCTATTATATTGTTAATGCATTGTTGTGTTAGATCTGAGATATAATTTGCAAAGTAGGCTTAAGCGAGATAAAGAATAACTAGATTGTTGTATGTTGTTGCCCTAGATCCAATTTGCATTTTCTCTGGTTGTAGATACTTGTGTCCTGCAACTCCTTATTGCTACTTCGGGTGAGACTGCATCTACTTCACAGGTGTTTCCGAAAGGGCTAGTAGTTAGGGCTTGTTGGTGCGCTGTTAGAGTTGAACCCTGGGTCTTCCCTTGTGCCAACAAATGGTTCCATTGTAAAAATTCAGGATTGAATTAGACAGAATGTTGGAAGCAGTGGTACCTATGGAATACTTGGTTCCTAGTTTAAGAATCACAACATTTACAGGTATGGATGACACAGGCGTTGTTCAAGACATGCTTTCGCAGTTACTGGAACTGGAAGAAAACATATTTATTGTAGGATTTCATCAATAGGTACAGAAAGAAAGGTAAAAGGCTTACCATGACAGACACATCAAGAGAAAAGCATTTAAGCAGGGAGATTTGGTATTGTTATATGACAACAAGTTCATGAAGCATCCAGGGAAGTTCATGACACATTGGCTAGGACCATTTGAAGTTGCCTATGTTACAGAACGAGGAGATGCGCAATTGAAGACCCTTAATGGAGAATGGAAAGAAGGTTTGGTAAATGGGAGCCGATTGAAATTGTATTATGACAACCAGCTGCCTCGCAGCTCTTAGTAAAAATAAAGGAAGAAGGGTCTAGGTACAAAGTGCAGTTGAAACTAGGTACTAGACATAGAAAATACAGTCTGCACAAGGAAGGGAGGGACTGAGCAGAAAGTAGAGGCTGCTCCGCACAGTCTGAAGTCGAAGTAAAACACAAGGTTCAGTCTTGTAGTGACTCGGGATGAGTCACACGTGAGTGTCGGGGGCCTGTTGGCCCTTGGTTATGGAAGAAAGCGAAGATTAAGGAAGAAAGGCGAAGTATGAACTACGTGGAAGGAACAATGACTGAGAATCGGTCGAAGTGGTCAAACAAGCAGAAAAGAAGGAGCGAAGAAAGAAAAATCTAGTCGTTGGAAGAGAAGACAGATCAATAAGGAAGATGGATCATGGACAACTCAACAAGCGGAAAAAGCCACTGACAGATACTTTGGATCACCTCGTGGAAAAGAAGGAAAGATAGGCTGGTGAAGCCCTTAAAGCACGGGTCAAGTTGAACTAGGGTTTTGGATCTAGGGTTTTGACACTTAGATTTGTGTTGTGTAATGTATAAATAAAGGTCTAGAAGACCTGGGAGGGTTCGTTCTAGGTTGGGTTGTCGATACTATGGTTGTTGTTGTTCCTTACTGAGAATCAATTGTGGAGAACAATGTTGAGATTGTATTGTAATATCTTCAGCTGGGTGCGAATATCATCCCTACAGCTGGGTGCGCAGGGAGGGAAGAGAAAGAGAAAGAGAAAGAGAGAGAAATCTGCAGCTAAGTGCTCAGATAGAACTGCATGTTTTCACATAATATATCAATAAACACAATTCTATGGACGTAGCCTTAGAGAGAGGGTGAACCATGTATATCTTGTTGTTATGTGTGATGGATACTGTGTTGTTTTCCATTTGTTATATTGTTAATGCATTGTTGTGTTAGATATGAGATATAATTTGCGAAGTAGGATTAAGCAAGATAAATAATAACTAGATTGCTGTGTGTTGTTGCCCTGGATCCACTTTGCATTTCCTTTGGTTGTAGACACCTATATCCTGCAACCCTATTGCTACTTTGGGTGAGACTGCATCTGCTTCGCAGGTGTTGCCAAAAGGGCCAGTAGTTAGGGCTTGTTGGTGCATTGTTAGAGTTGAACCCTGGGTCTGCCCCTATGCCAACAATATCTCATGATGACTATGTGTATGGTACATATGAGATGATGGCTATAAGGTTGGAAAGATTGGAACGAAGGCTACTAATATGAAACTGGAACCCTATGATTGACACAAGTTAAAAATTTCTAGTGAAACATCTGGTAGCAATTTGGTGCTCCCCTTGCACAAGAACACCTTGAAAAATGATGGATCCCCCAAGGGATTGTGTAGTAGTGAAGGGGATGCTTGATCTTGGAGGGTGATGATGAAAAGGGGGAGGGAAATCCATAATGTATATGACATGGTGGTTGGAATCATGAGGGTGTGTCCGAAAGGAACAATGAGCTAAATTCTTGTTGTGGCTACTCGTAAAATAGAGCAACAACCGTATGAATACGTGATTGTATTCACTATGTCAATTATGATGAAAGATGGGTTAATTGTTCTTCAATATGTTTTAAGTTTCTCCTTATTCATTGTTTCTTGTTGTGCCTGAATGAAGTTTCTGCATCTGTGTATTTATGTGACTGGATGTTTTTGTGTGTCTGTTTCATCGTCACTACATATGTTAAGTTGACTGCATTATTTTTTATTGCTATGGGAAGTTGCATGATATTGTATGTCATGTTGTGTACTTTCTTTCCCCTAGAGTTGTGTAAGATCTTGGGAAGGAGGCACAATTGCAATTATCTGGAAGTTGGAGATTCCATTAAAACAACTGAAGTTTCTGGAGCCACAACTTAGAGACTTCATGTCTGAACTTGTACTGAAACCATGGAAAAGAAGTGGTATAACATGAAGGGTTGCAGTGCAAAGAAGGGGTACACTTCCTTGGGTTGTGCAAGTTGAGGGGAATGAGAGTTTGTTGGTTGGAATTTCCGGGGGAATCAATAAAGTATAAAAGATATTGTAGCTACAGTTCCTGGAGCCACAACTCAGAGACTTCCTCTCTGGCCTTATACTAGAACCCTGGAAAGGAAGTGGTACAACTTGAAGAACTATAGTGTAGAGAAGGGGTACACTTCCTTTGGTTGTGCAAGTTGATGGGAACGAGATTTTGTTGGTTGGAATTGTTGTGGGAACTGAAAAATAATGAAAAATATTGCTGCTAGAGCCAAAGAAAGGCATTGCAGGATGCAAAAAATGAAAGTCTGTTGCTTGGAGTTGTTGCCAGAATAATGAATTGGGAAATTAACTTACACGGTTTGGGCCAGAGAGCCGAAGTATATATGTTTTTTGGGCCAGAGTGCCTATGTATGTATATGTTTTTGGGGACAGGGTGCCTATGTATATATGATTTTGGGTCAAAGAGCCTATGTAATTTTGTTTAGGAGGGAGTGCATTTGTGATCTTGGGCTAGAGAGCCTGTATGTTGATTTAGGGTCGGGGATCTAGAATTGTAAGATGAATGTACACTTGTAAGGTGTTGTACACCAAAGACAATGAAAAAAATAAGGGGGAGGGGATGAAAAATCCCCAGTTTTAATCCCTGTGAATTAGAATGTAATTGTATAAATGTGATTTAGGTTGGTGAGCTGATGTGTTGGGGCGAAGAGCCTGTATTGGTTTAGTATGGTTGGGGGCCAAATGGTATATTATGTGCACTGAAATAATTAGTCAAAATAGTAATCGTTGGTTGCGATACAAGAAGGGTGAAGAACAATGGGGAGATATGATTCCACAAGAGCGAGGGGTCCAAGGGGGTATTACTCATGAGTATTAATCCAACCCACATTTCTGAATTATTATTATTATTGTGTAAACCTTTTATTTGTTGTTGAGTGTTCCTAAATCCAACCATTAAACTCATGTAAGAGGGTGGGTGTGAGGAGTCACATCCCATAGTTATTGGAGAGAATGTGCATGAGTAAAAACATCTTGGGGAAGCATGTAATTCAAGTCAAGCAAGAAAACAAGGATAGGAAAATTCATATGGCCAAGGGGGCAGATTTTTGGACAATCACATTTTTTGCATAGAAGGCAGTTTTTACTTGCAGATTTTGGAAAAGAAGAGAGGAGATGATTTATGGGAAGATCACCAACCATGTACTTGGGCTTGAAGAAGCCATTGTTGGGTTGTTTTTTTTGTTGAGAAAGAGGCCTATGTGCCTGTAAATTAGATTGTAAGCCTATGAAGTACCTTTTTGTGGAGAAAATGACTCAAGATCCTTGTGAGGGATGTTGTGAGCACTTCTAGAGTAGCTGGGAGGTTTTCTGGTCAACTAGAGATGCACTGGAGCCCTGGAGGTAAGTGGGAATGCTTGAGGGACTGTGTGCAATGAAGGCGAATCCCATTCCTTGGGTTGTGCAGGTTGTTGGAAATGAATTGGAACCTAGGTTTTGGGGCTACTTTGTGTGGAGAGTGGATAGCCAGAGGGCCAAATCTCCTTGTGGACTCATAGCCTCAGCTTGTGGGTGGCTTGCTATTGAAACAAAACAAAGATCAATGCCTATGTCTAGGAGGTTCATCCTTCGTATGCATCCAATTGGTTATCTATTAACAGATAAGTCCTATGTCGTGTTTATTATGATATTCCGTTGTGTAAGTGGTTTATATGGATGATGTGTGTTTTTTGTTTGCTTGGGAAGTTGCATTCATGTTTTAATATATGTTGTTAGATGCATTTAGAACCGTGGTATCAATCAAATGGTTAAATTGTCTGTGATATGTACATGATAATCTACATGAAGTTAATAAGTAGAAAATCTTATGTTTTAATGTGTATTCTGCATGTAATGTTGCTTAGCTAGGCGTTGGGTACGTTACATTATCTCTGCAACCAAGATCCACCAAAAATGAGATAAATAATATCTTGTAAACCACTTCTGTTTTGATATGTATGATTTGAGGGAATTAGTTTTGATCCACTCCATTTCTATTCTCTCTCTCTCTCTCTCTCTCTCTCTCTCTCTCTCTCTCTCTCTCTCTCTCTCTATATATATATATATATATATATATATATATATATATATATAGAAAAGAGAAGGAGAACATGATTATTGTAAGAGGGATTGGAATCCATGCTTGGATACTTGTAATCTCCAATTTCATTCCATAATAATCAATTTCTGATATATTGTTCTCGTGTTTGAAGTTCTCACTTAGTTTGTAAGTTTTCCCACAATGTGCTATGTTTGGCAGGGCCCACATTCCTTGACACACGTTGTGTTTATTTATTTTCAGTTATCTAGTAGATTTGATTTCCATTTCCATATTTGTTAAGTGCCTTTTATTTATCAATCTTCTGATTTAGTTAAATATATAGATGCATTTTCTCAGAACCAAAGATCATTGATGTAATTACATTTGTTTGTAAGTACAAGAACATTTGGACTTATCCAATGAAATATTATACTCAAAGTTGATTAAGTGTAATTGACATTCATGGCGAATGGTTGGAAGATGCCTCTGTATTTCTCGTAGCTTTCAAGATTCATATTTCCAATTATCAGTCTTATTTACAAGATTTCTTTTAGTTGACCATATAAGTTGATTATCCACTTAATATTGAGGGATTGATTTGCTTTATAAGTGATCACAGGAACCCTTAGGAAAGACTATGGTTTGTGGCAGGACAACATTTGAGTAACCCTCATCCTGTGATACAACTCTATGGTGTAGTTTGGTTTTCCAACATTTCTTCGATAGGTTAGCATAGGCTTTGATCCTGCATTTCCTGTTCTTGCATATTGAAGTCTGCAAACTCTCAGATTGATGATTTAATGTCAAGGATTTATTCATATAAATAACCCAAAAAAAATTTCGTTGTTGCTAGGGAGGTGCTATAGGGATTAGAGCACTTACAATTTTTGTTTGTGCACATAATTCTGTTGCACTAACATTTTAGACTTGGAGGAGGAGAAATGGTAAGACGCAAAGGCACCCTCCTCCAAGTCTAAAATGTTTATGCACTCTTTAGGCACTCTTAAAATATTTATGCACTTCCTGTACAAAGGGTACACGAAAACCTGTAGGTGTTTTTTTTGGTATTTTTCTTCACTTGAACATGTCTATATGATATCAAGCAATATATTGGCAGTGTCTTAACAACTCAGATGCATTCTTCAGTTCCAGTCATGCAGCTAAAATTGCATTTCACTCAAGTTTAATCATTTTTTAGAGTTTAAGCATTCATATCATAACATATTTCTTCAACACTCAAATTTCTTGGATGGTCTTCAAAGCTCAAGTTCCTGCAAAACAACTCAGAATCCAGTTCGTGTATAGAGAACTAAGGTAACTCAAGGTAAAGAGTTTTCTAATCCTTCTAATCTATTGAATATGAAGGAATTTTATCATAAAAAACAACATTCTAATCTTGTTATTCTCTATCCTATCCCATCTACCACTTATCCTTTTCATTTTAACCCATCCTACCAATACCCAATATTATTCCTTGATAAGCTCATTTGTTTTCCATTAAAACTTATAATTGTTTTGTCTTTTACATCTCTTCAACTGTTGGTTGTGAAGTGTTGAAGTAGTATACCCTTGTCTATGCTTTTGAAGACTTGTATACTATGTGAAAGGAGAATGGGGAAGTAGGAGGCTGATAGGAATGAGCATATATTCATTGCATTATTGAAAGCGGATGATGTTATATTAAGGATTCTGAGAATTTATGAACAACTTCTTTGCCTAAAATTGAAACAATACAAGCAACTGAAGTTTGGCATGCTGATATGTATCTATTTCTCCTCCACCCATTTGATAATTGTTATTTTTTTTTTTGGCTTTTTAGAAAGACTCTTTGGGCTAAAAAATCCTGATTCTGGGCAGTCTCATTCCATGGATATTTGAATGCCTCTTTTTGGGTACCAGTCGAATGTCATCTACCATGGATTGAAGCTTTGTTGAGTTTGGGTTCACTCGCATTTTCAAATTAGGTTTTGTTGTATTGAGAAGGAGAAAGAGGCATGTCCAGTATGGCAACAATTAAAGGAAAAAGTTGTGATTACGATGTTTGTGCTTCTGGCGGAGAGTCATGCTCTTCTCCTCCCTCAATAATTGTAATAGGTGGTGGATTTGTTGGGATGGCAACTGCTAATGCTCTTAACAATGTGTATTTCAAGGAGATTTTGTTGGAGTCAAGGGATAGAATTGGTGGCCATGTATACACAAATTATTCTTTTGGTTTTCCCATTGACATTGGTGCTTCATGGCTACATGGCATTTGTAAGGAAAACCCTTTGGCACCTGTGATTTGGAAATTGAGACTTCCATTGTACCTCACCAACGATGATAATTCCGTGTTGTATGATCATGATCCACAAGAAGTGGTGGCTAAAGTTGGAGAGTCATTTGAAGTCCTTGTAGAAGAGATAATTATAAGTCCAAGAATATATATCATTGTAGAAGGTTTTTTTTTTCCATTGTATTCGAAATAAGTCTAGATTTAAGTCAACATGGGATTTCACATTAATTTTTGTAATCATCCTTTGCATTGCGAGATTAATTCCTTGAATCCACATTGTTTTGAGAAACCTTACCCTGCGGATAGGCTAAGATCCCATTTGGACCAAGATCCCTATCTTTGGTCCAAATACAGAAGTGAAAAAGTGGTTACTACTTTCCCTATAGATCTAACTCAATCAATCAAGCAAGAGAGAAGAATAATGTGGCGTACCTTGTTGTCGTGTTTGTCTTCGCTAATCCAATCCTTGGGCTTGATCTCCAAGCTCCTTAATGCAAATGCAGTTCTGCAAAGACCAACAAAAGAACTCTTCCTCCTACTTTATATTATTTGGTAAAGCAGATCTATCTATGAATACTGAAACGACAATAAACAAGCAATGTGTAGATGTAGAACACATGAACTTGAAGGGAATATGCCAAGTTTATATTAATTGTAAATCCAAAATAAGGCACTTACAAAGCATGCTTGATGATGCAATAAATTCTCCAAACTCTCCTTGTCCAACCCCTTGCATGAATCTCTTAAGATCAAAATGATGATACTACAACAATTTCCTTCCCCCTTCACCTTGAAAATACCTTCAATATATAGGATTGAGAGGTTTAACCATCATGAGATAATGAGGGAAATGGTTGAGGATATGTATCCTTAAGTTGGGATTAGATCCTAAGATAGAGACATAGTATATGAGTCGAGCACAACCAACTTCATCTCTTAAGAGCTGGTCCTTAGGAAAAGGTGGAAGATCCCATATTTTCCTCTAACAAGACTAGCACCCTCTTTTAGTGAGAGACAAAGTGCCACTAGTGCCCCCAAGAATGGAAGGGGAATTTTTGGAAGCCCCTAAGCATGGGTAGGGGAGTGCCACCCTTCTAAAATGCCCAAAAATGGTCAATTTTTCCAAGAAAAAGGTATGGTTTCAGACCTAAAATGGTTGGTTTTCTCTTCCAAACTGACTTAGGGATTGTGACAAATGTATTTCATGGTGTTGACGGGTTGCGATACTAGGTAAGGTGCATACAACACTTGAGACAATGCATGCGACACTTAACAAGGTGCATACATCACTTTGCGACACTTAGGGTGCGACACTCAAGTGTGACATTTTGACGTGTAACACACATGAAGTCCCTAATGCATGCATTTGTCAATGTTTTGATTCATATTGGTCATATCTCTTCTTCGGATTGAAGTTCAAGGTGACCCATGATAGTAAATTTGTTGAAAATTTCAGTCTACGGAGGCTTTCAAAGGGGATTGAAATCAACCCATTTAGTGAATAGCTTGAAATATTTACAAATTATGGGATGCAAAGGGATCTATCTTAAAAAATCTAATTGTAAATGGTATTTTTTGTAAGTGCTTGGATTGATAGAAGTAGTTGGTACTGGGAATAAATTTGAGATTTTTCAAACATTTTATTAGGTTGTAGTTGGAGGGAGACCCAACGGGCCAAGATTAATCTTATCAATCCATTAAAGTTGGAGGTCGTGAATGCCTTGCATTATGTTACATGAGATATTGTGATCAATTTACATCAATGAGCTTTTGTCATCAAGACTATTGATAAAATTTGCATCATTCTAATGCCACATTTCATATTGGACGAGGACCATGGGTGCTTTTGTTGAGCAAGTCTTGTTAGCTGCTAATGATGCAAATATACATGGAGGATTGTCTATGAAACTTGGTAGGATTGCTTATAAGATTGTTAACACATTTCCATATTTAGAGGTAGTGCAACCAAGATGCATGCCATGAATACAGTCCTTGTGTGCTCTGCACCTTGCACTTGATAAGGCAATTGTTGGAATATTCACCAATACTGCGAGGGTGGGTGAATCAATATTGATCACTTCTTACCATTTTTAACCATAACATGTAAACATTTACTTATCAACAATTTATCATTTATGATTACATTCAATATATCATAAACATATAACCACAGATACATAGTACACAAGAATTTTACATGGAAACCCAAATGGCAGAAAGCCACATAACTCTTTTTAGTATATATCTTGAATATTACATCCACATGAAGAACCAACTTCCAATATTCTCCATCACCAACTAGAAGGAGGCACAAACCCCCTATTTACAGGTTCCAATCTGAAAGAAAATACAACTCCCTAAGTTCTCCAGCTCCAACTAGAAGGAGGCTCCAACCTGAAGGAAGCTCCAACTCCCTATATTCTCCAACTCCAATTGGAAGGAGGCTCCAATCCCCTTGTTTACAGGATCCAACCTGGAGGAAGCTCCAACTCCCTAGATTCTCTAGCTCCAACTAGAAGGATGATCCAATCTCCTATTTTTATGAGCACCAACTCAAAGGAAGCTACAACTCCCCTACAAGCACCAACCTGCTATCGGAAGACACCAATATCCCCGTGCACCATCCAACCTCCTAGAAATATAAGTAAGAGAATCAACCTGTCATTTTTATTGTAACTGATACTGATACATCATCATCATCAAAGTTGGTTCAACCCAATAATCACATAAGTCTTATACCAAGGTCTCCAAGAATATCTCCCAAATCATATACCCAATATCACCAAGATATGCATCAAACCTTGTTCCCAAGACCTCCAAGATATGCCTCAAGCATGCACCAAAACCTCCAAGATATTCCTTAAAACATATGCCAAAATATCCAATATATACCTGAAACCATGTTCCAAAATATCCAAGATATAAGCCTCAAGCATGTGCCAAAACATGCCTTAAGCATGTGCCAAACCATCTAAGATATTTCTCAAAGAATATTCCATAACCTCCAAGATATGCCTCAAGAATATCTCAAAATATCCAACATATGTCTCCAAGCATATTCCAACAACTCCAAGATATGCCTCAAGTAAATACCAAAATCAGCAAGATATAAGCCTCAATACATATAGAAAACATACCTCTTATTCTGCAAATACCTAGTGCATCAAATCTCATACCATGATACCTTCCTTGCATTCAACATCAACAAGAGGGAATATTCTTCATAACCTTTCCTCAGCCTTGCGGGACTAGACTGAGCAACGAGCGGGGCCTCACGTTATGAGTACAAAACAACCAGCGGGGCCTCGGGTGACACCCTATGCTTGACCTGCGGGGGTCACCTCAGATAGGGTTTCCCAAAAACCCTTCTCACATATTCAACTATGAGAACTCCCTCCTTTGCACGCCTAATATACTTCACTTGTGCTAAGAGATCACGAGTTTTACTGATGATGAAATGAGAGGTTCTTGATGTGTATTTATACCCTTCCAAGTAACTTCTTTACTTGAAATTTGAGTCGACTTGTAACTTCTAGTTTGCAACAAAATTTTCTCCTTTACTTGACTTTAGGGCCAACTTGTAACTTCTTTGACCTTAGATCTGGGGCTTCTTGACCATACTTCGGAGATTCATTTTTATGAGGGCATAACTTCTCAACCATGAGGAACCATGTGTCCTGCCAACTATCGTTGGGAATGACATGACAAGGAATATCAATCTATGATGGTTTTGAATGCATTTTCAATGTTATTCATGTTCTTTTTCTTCAATTAACTTCATAATTCATGACCATGCCTCTGGGGCTTCTTAACCACTTAACTATATTTCCAGGGCTTCTTGTAGACTTCTTCAAAGCGTCTTCCTGTGAGGGTTGTTGTAACAGATATTGAAAATTTTCGATTCAACTTAGGCACTTTCGCCCAAATTTCTCAATCATCCACCGAAGGCCAAGTCACCCCACTACGCGCAAATTTTGATAGCAATGCAAACCGGTGGAGAAGTAAATCTAATACATTTACTGTCTCTGTTTTTGATCAATGGTTGACGGGATCCATTGCAAAAACAAAGGGCTTTCATTTTGCTATGGTTGCTACTCGTTTCAATGAAATCATAACTAAACCCCTTGTTGAGGGTGCTTTGGAGGCTTTCAGAAGACATTTTGTCAGAAAGGAAGATATTGATGTAATCCGGGTGCCAGGAAGCTCTGAGATTCCCTTAGTTTCCCAAACACTAGGGAGGTTAGGAAAGTATCATGCGGTGATGTGCATGGGAGCTTTGCTTAGAGGTGATACTACACATTATGATGTCGTGGTAAATTTTGCAGCATCAGGAATAGTTTCTGCTAGTCTGAACTCAAGTATACCATGCATGTTTGGCGTTCCAACCTATGAGAATACGGACGAATGCTTACAGCAAGTATGAACAACATCTCCTTTGCATTGCCCACGATCGCTTTTCTTCAAGCTGCTTATTTCGGCATCAATGGTGTCTTTACAACGAGTTTTCCACCAAACCCTCCCGTTATATTTGATTACACAGGGCTGAACATACCCCGAAGTATTTCGGCTCCTACATCAACAACAAAACTGAAAGTGCTTGAATATGTTTCTACAGTGCAGATAGTTTTCCAGGGAACGAACATCTTCCTGGCTGATAATCATCCAATGCATCTTCATGGTTACAACTTTTACGTGGTGGGAGAAGGCTTCGAGAACTATAACCCACTTACCGACCCACTTAAATTCAACATGGTCGATCCCCCGAGTCGTAACACCATTGACATTCCAGTGAACGGATGGACTGCCATTCGATTCAGGGATGGCAATCCAGGAGTGTGGCTCATGCACTGTCACTTTGACGATCATCAGTCATTTGGATTGAACGTGGCGTTTCTAGTTAAGAATGGTCGCGATTATTTGGAAACATTAGATCCGCCTCCTCCAGATATCCCCAGGTGCTAAAGAGATGAAAGGGATAGACTACGTAAATCATTGTTAACGAAACAGTCACGAGACAATGCCCACAAAAATCTAAAGACAGAAATCGCACCGAGCTCTATTTCGAAAATTCGACCGACTTAGAGTTTGGATTGACTATTCTCTTTTCCCAAAACCCGAAATCAAGGTTCCATCTCACACACTCACACAGGAGGATCTGAAGCTGAGATCTGATATGATGGGAAAGTCTAGTCAATTCTTATTCGGCTTTTGACATTAGCGCAGCAGGAAAATCATTAGAGATTTCTTCTTCAGGGAATGTCGATAACTCCCATGGGATGAAAAAGTGCATAAATCTCCCCATGGAACAAGCAAGGGCATTGGAGAAGAGTTTTGAGTTGGGAAGGTACTGGAAGTCGGAAAGAAAAAGAAGCTAGCAGGGGCTCTCGGACTGTACCCAAGGCAAATCGCTATTTGGTTCTAGAACAAAAGAGCCGAATGGAAAACCACACAGCTAGAGAAATACTTGGTGTTATCAAACATAACTACGAATCCCTCAAGGCTCATTATCGCACTCTCTTGGAAGAGAACAAAAAATCCAATCTGAAGTCATAATATTAATTCAAATTTAGTGTTTGCTTTCTTCTTCTGATGTGAAATTTGTAATCAGAAATGCCATGTACTAATTACATAACCCATTTTCCTCCATTGGCACCATCATTGAGTAGATCCAGAGATCAAATAGAATACTTAAGAAGGATCAAAACAAAAAATACAATTGGCACCATCATTGAGTAGATCCAGATATCGAGCAGAGGAAAATGAAGCGACAGTCCACCTGGAGTGATCGGTCCTACACATTGGTTGGAAGCCTTCTCAGATTTTTGGAGGTTTCAAAGAAAAATCAAACGAATGGATAACACAAAGATTTATCCCAGCTGAAAATACCCCACTTGTCAAAATGAGTAGTAACGACAGAGCATCTGGCAGTTGCGGAATTCCAGAAGACAAACCGTTTAGTTTTAATTTATTTCTTTTAAAAACTGAGTTATGTAACGTATCGCGAGAGGCGATTACTTAAATAATTGTTAGATGTAACAAAAAATGGGGGCGGGGGGCGAGCTGGGGAAAACCTCTTGTGAAGAGGGGTTCCTTTGTATGCTAAGTTAATTTGTAAATCCGAATTGGAGTAATACAGAAGACGTGTTCACTTGATGTTGTGAGATTCATCACGGTCGATTCTTTCAATATGTTTTCCCTATTATCATTATCATATTGTTTATCTCTTCCTCATTTCAGCTGTGTTAAATTTGTTTGGAATTCATTTTATATGCTCCTTACCCACAGTTGATATATATGTGTTGCGTTTCTATGGCGACTGATCAGAATTCATTCGAAATAAGCGCTCTGCATCTAGTTATCAGCCTTCCGTCTTTTTCCTCTAAAATCATAGTGAAAATTCCTCCTTGATAGATGCTTTCACTGTGATGGCCTTCACTTTTCTTTTTCTGCTACTACATCATGATTATCAATTGCTGAAAAATAGACTTACTTTGCCTCATTTTACGCAAGTTTATATGATCACTGCTATTATCTCCTTTCTTCAGTTTTCACTTGACTCCATGCCCAATGGACTGTTTCCCTGGTCCAACCCCCAAACTTTAAAAATTGAAAACCACCATTTACCCATAAATCTGCCCACCATTTCACGCTTGCTGAAGATCATATTGTGACATTCTTTGAGAGATCCCTCTCAGGTTGGGAGGGGTAGCTTCCAATCTAAAGTGGTTCGAGGTTGCCTCGGGATTGATTTGCATGCAACCCAAATTCAGTTCCAAGTGACAACAAGGGCCATGCTTAAAGCTACGCCATAAGGGGACCAATTTGGAGACTTATGCAAATACACCCATCACTTCTAGAGGCTTCTGAACTTCTTCTAGGGTTGACATTAAAAACTAATTTTCCAAGAATATCCGCCTTTGGCATTGATGGCAACACTCATACTCCCCCCTGTGACCATTTCTTGTGATTTCTGAACTTCTTCTAAGGTTGACACCAATTAAAACTAATTTTCCAACAATATACCCCTTTGGCATTGATGGAAACACTCATACTCCCCCTGTGACCATTTCTCCTCCTATCTTCATGCTTCTGATATTTATCTCTTGCTTTTGTTCTTTCTCTCCCTCTTTGACATCAATGACAAAGGGTAACTCCCCTTGATGAATTCTCCCCCTTGTCTTCTTTGCAATATGTTGTGTAGATCAATGCAGGGCTTCTTGTATATGCTCCATTTCCTCTCTTCTGGGGCTTCTTGTCCATTGGTAATTCCTGGTGTAATATACTGACGTATATTAAAAGAGTTCATTTCAAAGTTTCTTCATCACTTGAATTCAAGTCTTCATGGCTTGTCATGTCTTTACTAGGCTGACATTAATGACACAATCATTCAAAAATCTCCTCCTGATAGTATAACTCCTTCTGACTGTTTCTCTCCCCATGTCTTGTTGTGCCTCTCACATCTTGCCTTCCTGTAACTAGTTGGTTCCAACTATCAAAATGCTTCTTTTCTGAGTCATATGATTTACTTAACATTCCTCTTGATGACAATGAAAACAAGTGTTTCTGCAATTCCTCTTGACCTCATGCTTTCATCCACTGTCATGTATATTCTTCTCTGGTTCATGTCAAGTATTATATTCTAGACTTTCCAAATATCTCATGAATTCATCTCTTCCCATATGTCACAAAACTGTCCATGACTCTGCTACTCAACTACATACAATTCTAACCCATCTGTCACTTTACTTCTCTACTGCAACTGATCACCACATATTCCTGCATCTCAAGATGAATCAAATATGTCCACTAGTATACTATATCTTAAAATCAAACTCTACAACTATGCAACATTCTGTAATGAATGTATCCCTACTTGAATACATGCTTGGAATCCTCTATACAATCATGAATCTCTACCTCAAAGGTGTGCCAATGATATTCCTTGTAATTTCCAACTGAATTCTTCATACCTACATGGGGATGTGTTCCAAAAACTGTTCTTAATTCAACCAATCTGTCATGAGACATTTTGTACCTCTGCCATTAGATCATTCAAAATATTCCTTCCCAAAATATGAAAACACTTCAGACTACCCGAAAGATAGTTCTCCAATCTGTAATAGCTCTTGCTTAGACTCCCCCTCTTTAATATTCACATTATTGGGAGTCTCTAAGCCATATTTATTAGAACAATATGTAAGCCTGATATGTTGTAGGATCATCATTCTAAATTATAACATATTCCTCTTTTCATGTAGATTCTTCATGATTTTGAAATTATGTAAATCCTGTGAGTATGATCTCTGAGAGTTCTTCATTCACATGTTCTTCTTGTTTTTGATTTCTTCTCCAAATCTTCTTGTATTTGATATCAATATTTTCCTTCAAGGAAAAATTCATCATGCTTCTACAATCACAAGCTATATGCCCATAGTTATGGAATTTGTAACATTCAATATTGTAGGGGGGCACGTAAACATCTCTTACTTGAACATTTCTTCCATATGATCTGCAATCTACAAATTTATGTCCAAAATTATTACAAGTAAAACAATAACCATGAAAGAAACTTTGATACATGGGAGCCAATGATCCTATTTGTGATGTAGTCCTTCTGAATTCATTCCTTAGCTGATCATGATCTTCTCTTCTGTTGTTTCCTTCACAATGATTGAAACTTCTTTGATACCTGGAGATAGAAGGTATTCTTGGAGATACACCTCTTCTACATTCATCCCTTTTTTACTCTTGCTGACCATGATTCCTTCCTTTGAGAATGTCTGCATAGTTCTTAGCCTTCTCTTCATTCTTCTTTTCCAGCAATCTGGAACACTTTTCTTCTACTTTCATTATTAGCGGTGTGTATCTTCCTCCCTCTTCAATTCTCTTGCTAGGATTGGCATTTGAATCTTCTTTGCATGAGGCCTCACCGATGTATCCAAAACCTGCTTTATCAAATGGTGACCTTTGACAGTTGAGAATGCCTTTTAGTACTTGAGATCTCTTCATGTTCTTATTGAGCTTGTCAAATTCAACCCTCAATGAGATGACTTCTTCTTCAAGATTCTCAATATCTTCTTCTTTCTTCATCATCTGGATCTTCATTACTTCTTCCATTCTCTTTTCTTCTTCAAGTTGGGTTTTCAAGGAAATGATTTCTTCTTCAAATCTTCTTTCTTGTTGACTAAATTCCACTTCAAGTTTGTTTAAGTCCTAATATATTTCCTTAAGATGACTTGTCAAAATATCTTCTCTCTTTTCTGCTCCCTTTACGTTGATTTTTAAGTGAGAAACTTCTTCTTTTGCCTTTTCAAGTTCTTTCCTCTATAATGTTATTTCAGCTTCCAAACACTCATTTATTTTCTTCTTTTCTTCCAACTAATTTTTGAGTCTTTCTTCAATTACTTTGGCTTCTTCTAGCCGAACCTTTAGATTTTTGATAATCTGCTAGACTTCTTCAGAATTTTTGTTAGGGTTTTGAGAACCCTGCTTTAGCTTGATCAATTCTTCCTTGAGGGACGTGTTTTTCTTTATTTCTCTTTTTAGTTCACTTAAGGCACTGATTAGTTCTGCCTCAAGATCCACTTCACCTTCTTCATAATCTTTTTTATCATTTTCAAGTTATTTTCTCCGTCTTTCTAGGGAACACAAGAATTTTGCTTCAGGATATACCATACCATTTCCAATTTCTTCTTATAGATATGTCTGACATGATGAGCTTATGTCTTCTTGTTTTATCTCTGCATCTTCTTTTTCTCAATCAACATGCTCTGGATCTATGATTACAAGAAGAGATCCCGTAGAGTAGATATTATGTAGTTTATCCCAAAGATGTTTGGTTGATGAGCATTGTCCCACTTTGACTTTTATCGAATCAGATGATCTATCCAGGATGTAATGCATTGCTATTTTGTTGTTCCTTTTTAATTCCTTCTTGGTTACAGTCTTCATAGGTTTCTTTGGAGCGGTGTATCCTGAAACAACTGATTTCCAAATATCAAATCCTTGTTCTTGTAAAAACACTTTCATCCTTGAGATCCGATAACCCTTGGTTGTGATACTCTTCTTGTACGTGGTCAAAATGGCCATCTTAGAGAATTGATCAACAACCATGAATACACAGTCATTTCCATTCTTGGTGGAAGGGAGACCTTACATGTAGTCCATTGAGATAGATTCTCAGGGCCTTTTGGGAGTAGGAAGGGGGGTGTATAATCCTTGTTTTTTAATAGTTGGCTTGGAAATGGAACAAGTAGTGCAGGTGTTGTAGGAAAATTCCCCGACGGATAGGTGAATTCCCTCTTGGATCTTAGACCCCTATGACCAAGACAAAAAAGTGCTAACTTTGATCACTGACATTACTTTAAACATATCTAAACTATTACATAGAGAAGAGGAAGAGATTATGAGTACCTTTTTACGAAGTTTGTCTTCGCTCAGTCCAGGTTGAGCTTGATCTCCAAGTCCTTCAACGAGTCCTGCAATCCAATAAACAATGATGACAAAGAATACTTCCTATTCTACCATGATTAGTTTAAAGCTAGATTTCCAAAAGAGACAAGTCCATGCCAATGTACATAAACTTGAAGGAAATAGGCCAAGCACATATATATTTATGAGAACTCAAAAGAGATACTTACAAACCATTGATGAAGTCGCAATAGCCTCTCCAAGTCCTCCTCATCCAACCCTTGCACAAATCTTCCCAAGACCATAAGTTTGATACCTCCAATTGCTTCCTTCCTTATGATATCATAAGTTTGGTATCTCTAAACTTCTCCATCCCCCATGAGATCATAAGTTTGGTATCTCTAAACTTCTCCATGCCCCATGAGATCATAAGTTTGGTATCTCTAAACTTCTCCATGCCCTCCCCTTCCATGGAAATCCCTCATTATATAGTATTTGGAGGCTTAACCACCATGGAGAGGATCTCTCATTAGATCCACTAAAAAAGGGATCTCTAAGATATATAGGGAGAAAATATTTCTTAATGATTTTAGGGAGGAAATATCTCTCAATGATTTTAAGGAGAAAATATTTCAACCATCCATGAGATCCTCCACCTTCCCTAAAAAATAGGAAACCAAACGTGAGGTGTATTCTCACACTTAATTACTTTCTTTTTCATGAATATTAATAATAATTCATGTGCACTTGATTCTTACACTTAATTAATTTCTTTTTCATAAATATTAATAATAATTCACGTGTACTTGGCATTTTGGCCTTCATGTAATATATTCGTCCTCCACATTGACTAGGGATTGTGACAAATGTTATTCCATGGTGTCAAGGTGTATGAGACACTTATATGACACTTTAGGACACTTAGGGCAAGGTATTGGGTGTGCAAATTTCATGTGTAACAGAATGCCCCCTAAAGTGTGAGTTCAGAAGAGAGAATGATGGCCGGAACACTTTACAAATCTTTAATGCAAGGGTGTGGAGTTGGAGAACCTGGAAGAAGCTGCAAACAACCATCAAACAATATTAAAAAATGTTCCATTTCTGAGGCAGGCATACCTATGCTTGGAATACGATATGACTCAAAGCACGGCTGTCGACCAATACACTATGGGTCCATGAAAAATATTGACTAAGGATATGGACACCAAAGATACAATTTGGATCCATACCTCCATGACATGAACTGATCGTAGCCACGAAAAATACACAGTGGAGCTACGAGATGATAAAACATAACCACAAACCAATACAATGTGGATCTATGTGACAATCTATACATCAACATGCTCAAATGATCTCCTTCGCAGCCTGGGAAAAGTAGTTTAACAGAGTGAATGCTCAACCCAGGGTCTTCATCCCAATCCCGATGTTGTACGAATCTAGCCATGTGAATAGATGTTTTGATGTTGAAAATGGTAGAAACCACTTGATTACCGGTCAATGAGGTAAACCATTAACAAGTGCGAGGGAAATCACCAGTGATGTCAATGACTCCCAAGGTATCCTAGTACAATCCAATGCATGTGAAAAGATGAGTTGAAGTCAAACATTCATGGAATCATCTGATCATAGGTCAATGATGCAAACCCACTTTCGGAAGTGAGGAGGCCCTCCATTGAGGCATGTAGGTCCCAAGGTAATAATTGGTTTCTAAGTCTAAGTTCTAGATGATGTGTTGAAAATGGTAGAAACCACTTGATTACTGGTCAATGAGGTAAACCATTAACAGGTGCGAGGGAAATCACCAGTGATGTCAATGACTCCCAAGGTACCCTAGTACAATCCAATGAATGTGAAAAGATGAGTTGAAGTCAAACATTCACAGAATCATCCGATCAGAGGTCAATGATGCAAACCCACTTTTGGAAGTGAGGAGGCCTTCCATTGAGGCATGTAGGTCCCAAGGTAATAATTGGTTTCTAAGTCTAAGTTATGGAAAAGACTCATCGAAGCAGGGCCTTGATGTATCCCCCATGAACGACACAAAACTGACATAGGAAAGTGATGTAAGATGGTGAATCAAATGAGTATGGATTGACACAGGAAATGGAAACTAGTAATACTGCAGATGGATGGTTTGAAGTGAAACTTCCCTTGAACATGATGAGGCATGACAATTGACTTGACAACATTGACTCGATGAGTACCAAAATGTAATGTGACGGCAATAAGAACACTCTTCGACTGGATGAAAAAGTATGGAAACACATGGAATTGGTATGACTCAAAGACAAGAAGATTAAACAACTATAAGATGAGATGCAAACAGGTGCCATGTTCAAGGGTGATAAAAGCTGCTATGAAGGATTCTCAAAAACTTGACCCACTTCCTTCAATTTCCCCCCCACCCGGATAGATGAGTACCTATTTTTAATTTAACGAGCTCGAGGAGAATAACACATGCTCAATATAACTCACCTTCAGTAAGTTCCTCTTCCTTTGTTTAACGAACTAGAAGAAGTAAGGGTTCGTTCCCATATGGGCCCTTCAATGTGTAATTTTAACCAGTCCAAAGAAGGAAACATCGATGGTTTTTCATGTTTAGAGATTTTGAAAAGAACTTAAAGGAGACTCCAAGGTTGTCCTTTTTCACAAATCTAGTCTCGCGAGGCCAAAAAAGAGATAAACTACCACTCGAAAGACACCCTTTCAAACCTTTTAACAAGTGTGAAAGGAAGCAAGATCACTCGACAATCTTTTCATGTTTAGAGAGTCTGAAAAGAGCTTAAAGGAGACTCCAAAGGGTTCCTTTTTCGTATAACCTTTACGAGTCCGAAAAAGTGATAAAAGTATAGACGGTTACATTCTCATGTATTTACGAGCACAAGAAAGAACAAAGACTAATCTCGATATTGGTTTCATTTTTACACAAGTTTGAAACAAAATTAAAGTATGCTTGTAAATTCCCAATGTAAATTCGAAAGGTTGGGATACCCATGGATGGTTGGTACTCTGCCCCCATATTGAAAAACTAGTGGCTTAACTCCAAAATGATAATCAAAGGCTAGAGACATTGTTGGCACAGGGGCAGACCCGAGGTTCAATGCTACAACAACGCACCAACAAAACCCTAACTACCGACCCTTTCGGCAACACTTGCGAAGAAAATGAAGTTTCACCCGAGGTAGAAGCAGGGGTGGTTGCGAGACTCAGGTGTATGCAAAATTAGCTAGGACATAGGTCTTTTATTATATCGCTTACAGAGCACTTAGCATTGATCATTCATCAATATTCAACCCTTATTATACTTCGCAGATAGCACAGGGCATCACAACATTCACTTAGATCTAAGGTATATTAGTACTTAGCAATAATAAAATCGATAAGATCCAGTAGATCAACACTAAGCATCTTCATACATATCAGATCTACTATTCATACACATCTAATGAAGCACAAAGCATAAGTATATCCATCTAAATATATCAAAGCACTTTGTAAAAGCAGGGATAAACACATCAAGTCAAATCACAAAGCATAACACACATATTTATGTGGTTCACCCCCACTATGGGGATACGTCCACCAACTCTTCCTCTTTATTATCATCGACCAATTGGTTACAAGCACAGAGCATTAGAACCCTTACTTCGCATAGGATAGAAGATCTACGTAGCTAGCTAGATCCTTCTTCCTTGCCTTTCAACACAAAGCCTTCTATACCTTCACACAAGGACTTGCACTAAGCTCTGCAAGTCTATACAGAATGCACAAAACTCTTAATCACACAGATTCCCTCTTGGCACTTATACTATATCACATAGATACCGTAGATACTCTACTAGATGCCTAGACGTCTATTTATACATTTACAAAAGTGGGCCTAAGTGTGGGTGAACCCACGGGCCGACATACCTTTTCCATTACATATTCCCAAAACCCAAAAAGGTACCCAAAAGTGGGACGAGATTCTGCAATATTCGCTTCTTCTGGCGCTTCATCTTTGACAGGCTGTCGAAGTCCCAAAAATGGTCAAATATGACCAAGTTCTCACAAAACTTGGTTAAAGGCCAACAAGGCCCCAACACTCACCTGTGACTCGTCTCGAGTCACTCTGGTCTGAGCAATTCTGCCTCGAATGCCTTGATCTTGGCTCGAGCTGCTTCGACCTGCTGCAATTCTATGACCTCTTTCTCAGTGAACTCCCAGATGAGTGCGTCATTGACTGGCCCTTCTAGGCACTGTTCTGATGTGATGACGACTTGTTCAATCTCTGCTCCTTGGATTTCAACTTTGGTGAACAATTGGCATGCTTTCTCTTGGACTGGTTGAAGTCGTTGAGAGACTTCCATCACTTTGTTCTAGATCATGTGGATCTGTTGTTGGGCCATGTGCTGCTCTTGAAACCTCTTCATTCTTTCAATTGGTTTTAAGGCCTTTAGCTATGCCTGTAGTGTATCTGCGTGCTGATTTGCTTCCTGGAGCCATGACTCCAACGCCTGTAACTCTGGATTTTTTGTAAGGTTTTCTGATTTCTGAGCGCTCCTGGAGCTCAGCTACTTACACTCCAAGGCAAGGGATTTCATTCTGCCAAATGCGCTGCAAGCAGTTGCCTCTCTTAGATCTCTGATTTCTTGAGGAGTTTCGGGTATGGTACGAAGTTCCATATTTGCGATGCGCTGTTGGATTACTTCTTCGAGTTATGCCACCTGTTGTGGGACTCGTTCCTCAGTTGTCACTTCTATGTCTATCACAGAGTGAAGTGCACTGTGAACCCTTTCCCGTACTTCGAGTTTCTTTGCAAGCAACTGTTCCTTGTTTTTCTGTAGCGCTGCTTTATCTTCATCCCATTTTGCTTGTAGAGCAAGCTTTTCCTTTTCTGTAGTAATTCTATGGTCCTCAAGGTCTTTCTGAACTTGTGCTAAAGCCTGGGTGGCTTGTGCTATCTCTTCTTGAGCTCGTCACAACTGAGCTTCGACTATGTCAGGAATCCGATGTAGTTGGGCTGGCTCATCACTTAAGTCTGGTGTTCCCTATGGTAGGGGCCCAGTGGAAACTATGCGGCTAGACTGTATTGCTTGTTGTACTCCTTGAAGCTCATCCCTGATGTGACTGAACACTTCCTCCTGCTTGGCTTCCTGCTTTTCTTCTATCTCTAGTAAAGTGGCTTTCAACATCTATATTGCTTCGCCATAGCGAAGTGGCATATGTCGTTGTTTTGATATCCCGACGAAGCTCCAATTTTGTAAGGCTTCTTTCTATGAGGTACCCTCTAGAACCTGCTATAACTTCTCAATCTTGACCTTCTTCTTACGTAGCTTCCTAGCCTTTTTTCCTGTTAGCTTAGTGTTGGTGGTTCTTTTCCCATTCTGATTCTTATTTTCCTTGGGCATAGTCACTTCGCACTGCTGAGATCCTTTCTTAGGATTCCAATGTATCACTTCTTCTTTATCTGGGGTAGAAATTCCAGCCTTCTGTATGTCTTCAGATGTTCCTGTAGCTTCGATATCTGGGCTTCTAGTGTCAAGTAGCTTCGATCTGTTCTCATGTTCTTCCATCAAATGTGCAATCTTTCGGGTCATGAAATATTTTAGCTCTTGTCTCTTCTATTCTAAAACTTCTTCTTCTTCCTTCTTTCTAGCTTGATCTCTATCAATCCAAGATTTTCCTAGTAACATGGTAAACAAGGCACTATCTTCAACGAATTTAATAATCTCAAAATCTTCCCTTGTCGAAGTTCCATTGATTGTCACAGGAATCTGAGCGAGCTTTCCACATAACATCATCAATTTTCCTCTGAATAGTCTTATTCCTCCTAATGAAGGGATCATATCATGCTTCCCTATAGCTTCCCAAGTTATTTCTGGCATAATGTTCACTTGTGTCTCTTCATCAAGGATATAGTCAATGTCGAAGTCTCCTATTCTTGCTTCAATGCATTCTTTTTCTTTGAAAATCTCTGATAGCCTCACATATCAGTGGTCATTCAGGGTCTCTTTCATTTGTATCAATACCTTCTCTGATTCTTGCTGGGGTTCTGCCTCTTCTGGATATTCCTTAGGGTTTTCCTGATTCATATTCATTTCTTCCAGCCTAGCGACCATTATAGGGAAATCCAATACCTCATGGTCCATAGCTTTGCAACAAAGACAACTAGATCCTCTGCCAGGGCATTCCTTAACAAGATGTCCAGGTCTTCTGCAATTGTAACAGAGGGTCACTCCTCTCTTTATTTTAAATGATCCCCAACTTCTTCTATACTGCGCACTAGGATCATGGTAGCTAATCTACAAAGAATTCTTTCTAGGATCCTGCATCCATTTGTTATTCCAAACATTTTTTCTATGCATAGGTATAACATATCTATCACTATTCTTATCAGATCTACTCATATCAAACCTTCTTTCATCTATCAGTGCCCCAGTTTTCAAACTAGGATAAACTCTATTAAACATACCTAGATCCATACCTTAGAAACACAAATTTTCACTTATCTTACTTCTACAGAGCACAAAGCCTCCAGATCTAAAACTTTTAACTAATCTTACCTTTATCAGAGCACTGAGCTTACAAATCTTACCTCTTTTCTGCAGATCTGACCTCTTTTCTTTTGAAACTTCCACTTTTACTTTTCTTGGAGCACAAAGCGTTCAGATCTTGCTTCTTTTCTTCAGATCTGGCCTTCTTTCTTTAGCACATAGATTTTCATATCAAGTGGAATATTGTGCACTAGGGCATAGATCCACGCACAGAGCTTCCACAATTTCAGAACGAATCTTTGCACAAGGCTTCTTCTTCCTCAATTCCCAACAATCATAGTTTCAGGTCCCAACAACAGAACCATTTGTTGGCACAGGGGCAGACCCGAGGTTCAACGCTACAACAACGCACCAACAAAACCCTAACTATCGGCCCTTTTGGCAACACCTGCGAAGTAGATGAAGTCTCACTCGAGGTAGAAGCAGGGGTGGTTGCGAGACTCAGGTGTCTGCAACCTTAGCTGGGACACAGTTCTATGATTATATCGCTTACAGAGCACTTAGCATTGATCATTCATCAATATTCAACCCTTATTATACTTCGCAGATAACACAGGGCATCGCAACATTCTCTTAGATCTAAGGTATCTTAGTACTTAGCAACAGTAAAATGGACCAGATCGAGTAGATCAACACTAAGCATCTTCATACATATCAGATCTACTATTCATACAGATCTAATGAAGCACAAAGCGTAAGTATATCCATCTAAATATATCAAAGAACTTTGCAAAAGCAGGGATAAACACATCAACTCAAAGCACAAACCATAACACATAGATTTACGTGGTTCACCCCCACTCTGGGACTATGTCCACCGACTCTTCTTCTTTATTATATTCGATCAATCGGTTACAAGCACAAAGTTGTATAACCCTTACTTTGCACAGGACAAAAGATTCACGCAGCTCGCTAGATCCTTCTTCCTTGCCTTTCAACACAAAGCCTTCTATACCTTCACACAGGGACTTGCACTAAGCTCTGCAAGTCTATACAGAATGCACAAAACTCTTGATCACACAGATTCCCTCTTGGCACTTACCCTATATCACATAGATACCGTATATACTCTACTAGATGCCTAGACATCTATTTATACATTTACAAAAGTGGGCCTAAGCGTGGGTGAACCCACGGGACGACATCCCTTTCCCATTAAATATTCCCAAAACCCAAAAAGGGACCCAAAAGTGGGCCGAGATTCTGCAATATCCGCTTCGTCTAGTGCTCCATGTTCGATAGGCTGTCGAAGTCCCAAAAACGGTCAAATATGACCAAGTTCTCCCAAAACTTGGTCAAGGGCCAACAGACATGCCCCCCTCAAGCTTCATTTCATTCACCGACTTTGAAGTTGTCACCAATTTCTCTACTAGATGGAGAAAAAGGATAAAGGTGGATGAAATGAAGGTCCAAATATGAGAGCTAACGAAAGACTTGACTTGACATCTACGAGGTCTAGCTAAAGACTCGACTTGATGGGAGAGGTGACTGGTTCATTTTTCAATGAGTTTGACACAGGAAAATAACTATGCTCAAGGCTTCGGGTTCAATCTCCAGATTTCTGTTTTATTTTTTAACGAGCTTGCCACAGAGAAGAAAACTATGCTCATAACCTATGTTTCATTTTTTAATGAGATTGCCTCAAAGAAGCGAAACTATGCTCGTAGCTTTGGTTTCATTTTTAACGAGCTTGCCACAAAGAAGCGAAACTATGCTCATGACCTTAGCTTGATCATGGTTCCAAGAGGACAATTCTCTGGAAGGAATACATGTCAAGGGACAAATGTCAATCATGGCTTCCAAGAGATCTTTGCTAGATGGAAGAAAATCACTCTGGAAGGAATACATTTCGAAGACCTCGATAAGGGTAGGGAGATCTGGCTCTACTAGCCCTATCGAAGAGATCACCATGTAAAATACCGAATCTAAATCATAAGAGGTTGAGCTTACAGGGAGAGGCTCATCTTCATTGGCAGCTGAAGGCATGGGAGATAACGCCACATAATTGACCCGTGGAGGGGACGATATCGTCTGCATATAAGAACCGTTTAGGGAGGTCATTGGGTTGGCAATCAAGTCAGGTTCAACGCATGAAAGTTGATCAACATCCACAATTCTTCGATCGCGAGGGAAAGATATCACATGAAAAAGTGTGGACACAATAACTTTCATGGCATAGACATAATCTCTCCCAAGGAGTAAATCAAAATCCAAGGGGTCTTGGACTACCATAACATCAACAAAGACAATTTTCCCTCCCAAAGTTATGGGAAAATGAGGAAGGAATCCTAAAGGGTGATTAATTATTCTGTTAAAATATAACAGATTCTGCGTAACTGGTATAAGTTGAGGGTAACCGAAAGCTTGACAAGCAATAGAGGATAAAATATTAATGGACGCACCTTCATATATCGGTGTCTGAGGAATGAACCGACCAAAAACCTGTACTGTAATCTTGAAAGGAATGTGAGAGGGAATACGAGGTCCAATTAGTGCACCCCAATAAAAAAGGATGGCCTCATTACTTGGAGGGGGTTTCGCGGGAGAAGGAGGAATGCCCCCCAACATGGTAGATTCTGTATCAACAAGAAAAACATGGGTAGTATCGGGTTTATTCTTTAGAGGGATATTAGGATCGACCGATGATGGGATCAGATCGACCACTTGGGTTTTATTCTCCAAGGGGAGAATGGGGTTGATGGATGGTGTAACCGGAGTGACCACTTTGCACTCTTCAAATGAGGAGTGGGATCGACCGACGATGTAACCAGAGTGACCACTTTGGCACTCTTAAGAGGAGGAGTGGGATCGACCGATGATGGAACCAAATCGACCACTTTGGCACTCTTCAGATGAAGGGTGGGATCGATCAATGGAGGAACCATATTGACCACTTTGGGTTCACTCTTTGGATGAAGAGTGGGCCTGAACGATGACAGAACTGGATCAACTACTTTGGTTAGTGGTTCAACAGAGGATGAAACCATATTGACCACCTAATCAACCAGACTGACCGGGGATGGAACCGGATTGACTAGTCCATCAACTAATGATGGGTTGGGAGAAATCTTATGATAAACAGTTGGAAGTTGAATCTTTTCCAAAAGAGAAGAAGCCTCGTCCATATGAGGACAAAGGTGAGAGTAATGATCACCTTCGCATAACATGCAAGGAAATTTGACAATTTTCTTCTTCTTACCAACCTTAACGTCACTAGTTGACGGGGTGTCACCAACATGTCTAGTAGGGGCCGATGACAGGAAAGACCACATTTATAAGACCTTAGGAAGACCAGGGCAATCCCTCAGAAAGTGGTCACCCTTACAAACACTGCAAGTGAATTTGGGTTTCAGATTCTTCGCTTTAATCTTTTCGATCTCATCAACGCTCCCAATATGATTAATAGTAGCTAGTTGCTGGATCCAACATCTGATGTAGTTGGAGGTTTGGTCCCTTTCTGGTTCTTCTTCTTCTTCGCTTTTCGTTTCTTCTTCTTCTTATCAACCTGACTACTCGCTTTAGAGATTTCACTAGGTGAAGAAGGATAAAGGGAAGGAGACCTGATGGGTGAAGAAAGAGAAAGGTCGACATGTGGTTGATGTGTGGGTGGTGTGCTTACATCTGAAACACTTGCTGCATTCAAGATTACCGAAGTGGAAAACAACCATACCAATAACGCAATTTTGAGACCTGGAAGGCTCAAAGTAGCAATGTAAGGAGGACCAATGTTTCCATAAGAAGGAAAAACAAAAGTTTCTCCCGGAGCAGGGGTTGCTCCATTGGTAGTTCCAGGAACTGACAACATTAAACAAAGATCAAACCTTGTTATAGGATAAATCTGTGAGTGCAGACACAAACCAATCTCCCTAGATCCACCTGGATCTAGAACAAAACAGGACAGAATAATACACTTTCCCTAGATCTAGCCTATTGAATGAACTAAGAGATAAGGGTTATGGACATACCTTATGAACGCTTTCCTTAGATCTCTG
>ML780306.1:572908-593974 GCA_009831015.1 Picea engelmannii
ATGCTGCCAATGGAATTTAACACTCCCTAACTCAAGATGCTATTGTTTGTTTTTGAGATTTTGGAGAGTGTGTCTCTCTTCCTACTCCAAAGCACTAGCCTAGCTAAATGTTGGTGTAAAAGAGCCCTAGAAAAGAGTTACTAAGTCAATTTTAATATTACGTAATGTTTTGACAGGCTGTTGTTTACTCAAAGGTAACGGAAGTGAAACTCGTGATGTGTGACTCTGACCCAAATAATGCAAGGATATGATGAAATATAATTCTTTTCATTCGATGAATCCTAGTTATGGGAGAGAGAGAACAATTTCTGAATCAATCTCAAGACTACAATGCAAATGCAATATTCAATTTCCTTTCAGATGCCAATGCAAACAATCATGTATCAATGAGCAATGTCTAGATGTATTTTTCAAAACTTCCATACTCTAAAATTTGATTTTCAATGTTTTTTTTAAAAAGCAAAAACAAAATCTTGAAAGAAAACATGCAGTTCACTTTCCAAGAAGAACTCTAATTAATGAGAAAAGAAAATCAAACCCTCAATAATCAAACTATGACAACCCAACCAAAACTTTCAACGAAAGTAAAGACAAAAGCAAACCAAGGAGTTCCTCAATGCAAATGAAAAAATGTCCTTTCTTACCCACAAGCAAACGAGAAACACCAAACGCTCAACTCTCAACCAATCACTGGTTCTTAGCCAGCTCAACACACTCAACTCTAGAAATTAGAGAGAATGAAAATGCCAAAAAGAGCCAAGAAATGAAAGTCAAGCTGTAAAGGCAAGCAAAAACCTAGAAACCCTAGATCAATTCCAGCAAGCCAACTAAAGCAAAAGATATATAAGTCACTGATTCAATAAGCCAAAGAGGTGTAAATCAATAGATATGAGCAATTGACAGAGTCAAAACTTGAATTCAAAAATTTCAAAAATATGTTTGTAGGCCAGTGTGGGACACAGTGCGAGAAGCTAGTGTTCTCGCAGGCCACTTTGATGCAAAGTGTGAACTGTTCGCACTGAAATATATATGCAGAGTGCGAACTTTCCTGGTTCTCGCAGGCTGTCAATGGACACCGTGTGAGAATCCCTAAAACTAATGAAAATTTTGAAAGAGCGAGCAAAATTCAAACTGGCTTATAGACCCAGAAGGTCTCTCAGGGTATCCTGAGGACTCAGAGACTGACAAATCAAGAGAAAAATGAAAACAGAGCAAATGGACACATAAAATTCAAAAACCATAAAGAAAAAGGGAATAGGTCCCCAATGGAGTCACCAATTTTGTTATAGGATAATTCCGTGAGTGCGGACACAAACCGATCTCCCTAGATCCACCTGGATCTAGAACAAAACATGACAAAATAATACACTTTCCCTAGATCTAGCCTATTGAATGAACTAAGAGATAAGGGTTATGGACATACCTTATGAACGCTTTCCTTAGATCTTTGTTGTTCCAATCTTTTCTCCAATGCTCTTGTCCCATCCAGATCACAACAGAACGAACCAATCGAAGTAAAGGCAGATTAATATATTCAATAACTAGTCTATACATATGATCAAGGAGTTATGTAATAAAGTGACATCATCTTTATGGGAAAGGGACATATTGCTGTATTGAATTAATTGAAAGGGAAACTTACAACCTGAGCCTTGATGTCATAGTTCTACTTTCGATGGCTCCTAGCTCTGACACACACACTTGCTCATGCATGAAGAAAATCAACCACTTGTGATGACCTTACTGTTGTCTCTTGCTGCTATAGCATCAGTCCTCCATACAGTCTTGCACTAATTCTATAATCAATCTCTAGCTAGCTTGCTGCTTGTTTGCTTAACCCTTTCCATGAGCAATCTCCTCAATATATAGGAGAATATAGATTAGTTACTTGGATAGGGAATGATCCCAAGATATCTGGAATGCCAACACCTGAATAACCATTCGAAAGCCAACTCACCCTTCTAGAAGATTCCCTTCTAGAAGGTTCGAGATTTTTATCTTTTTCCCCTTTAAGAACATGTTCGCACCCTAACAATGAGTACAGTGCGAGAAGTTCGCACCCCAGCTTAATGTAGCCTGCGAGAATTAGTCATTCTCGTAGGTGAATATATAAGTAGCCTGCGAACATCCTCCAAAAATGTGAGTTCTGGAAGGAGACAACTGTAACTTTTCTCAAGAAAGTGTTCTTAGTAAAGAGATTGATTTTCCATTATCATAACATCATCATGACATCGTCACAATGACCAAACCTAGAGTCTGCTAGGGAAAATAAACAACACATGCTAAAAATCTAGGAAGCAAGCAAACAAAAAAAACCTTCTCACAATGAACGCACTAGTTGGTGATGAAATCCAACATCGTGGGAACAATGTAAGAAGTGGTTGAGATAGAGCAGGTGGAAAATTTACGTTGACGACCTGCTTAACGGACTTACACCCTGGTGCAAGCTTCCACACATAATCATGGGTATACCCTTCAAGGATCCCAAGTGAGTTTTGACAACGTCGATTCCAAGTACCGTGAAGATTTGCCCCTCCACAGTCACCTCGTGTAAAGACCCTAAAGATATAGGCTACTAAGGTTACCAATTACAACAGTTATGCCTGGGGAAACAATCGATAGTCCGATTTTGAAATCAACTCAAGAGGCTCCCACACATAAACGTGGGTATACCCTCAAGTAACCTCCAATAATATGCACAATCTCTACATTAAGACCAACAAAGCAGGGTGAGTAACTTTGTTGGCCCTAATGCAACCTCATGATTGACCCTTGTGTTAGAAGGGATTCCCAGGACAAAATGTAGCAAGTGGATTTCACCGCTCCCTAACTCAAGATTCTATGTTTGTTTATAGCTTTGGAAAGTTATCTTTCACACCTATTCCAAAGCCCTACACCCTAAGCTAATGTAGGTTTGCTACCAAAAAATATAAAAATGTCTAATAAATTTTAGTTTAGTGCTTGATTTTTAAGGCTGTTGTTTACTCAAGAGGAAAATGGAGTGGACTAAATGATGTTTTGACCGACTCTAAACAATGCAAAGAAATGAGAATGAAAATATTTCACTTCGATGAAAGCTATATTATGAGAAGGAGAAAATGTTTATCATTCCCAGATGCGTAATGTCCCAAAATGCCAAAAACCATGCAATTTCGCTACTTCAAATGCAAGCCAGTTTCACTACCCAAAAACAAGAATTCAATTATGTTCTCTGTTTTATTCTAATGTATAAAGAAATTAAATACAAATCCTTCAATGCTCCACAACTTTCAATAAGAAGAAAGAGTCATATGCAGATGCAAAAGACACGAAGCAACAAAGGTTTCAAACTAAGCATACACTCAAAGCAATGAGCACTGAAAGAAAACAAGTAGAAACTTGTTCTAACAAGAACTCAATCAAGGATTCAACAACTGACAAGCGTTCAATGAGTACAAGAAGATGCAAAGAAGAATCCAAGAAAAGACAGGGAGAAAGAGAAGTCACTCAAATTGTCCCGACAAAACAAGCAGCTAGAAAGGGCAATTTCACATTTCTGAAAAAGTTTCAAGATCCAATAAAGACAATAGGGAGTGATAAGCACCAAATATCAACCTAAATAACTTCACAAACGAACATACAAAGTCTGGGTAAATACTTCCCCAAAACAGGTTGAGAAAACCTGAGCAAAAAAGGGCAAAAAGCCCCTAAGAAGGAGACCAACGCTCCCTATATAAAGGGTAAAGAGCGCTGCAGCGATCCCTAAATCACTGTAGGGGAGTGATAGCGCTCTGATATAGCCTGGGGGGGGGGGCGTTGATCCACCCAGAAATTCAAAAAACAGTAAAAAAAAATGAAGAAAAACTCACCCAGAATGCACAAAAATTGGTGAAATTTCTAGTGAAGATGGGAGAAAGGTAATGGATCATAAAAAAATAGTAAAACTGATCTAAAAGGTGGGAAAATTGCAGGGAAAAACCAAGCAAAAACAAATTGATGTCGATCCCTAGTGGATTCGCCAATTTCTATTGTAGGAAAATTCCCCTGCAGATAGGTGAATTCCCTCTTGGATCTTAGACCCCTATGACCAAGACAAAAAAGTGATAACTTTGATCACTGGAATTCCTTTAAACATAGATAAACTATTCAATAGAGAATATTAAGAGAGTATGGGTACCTTTTTACGAAGTTTTTCCTCGCTTAGTCCAGTTTGAGCTTGATCTCCAAGTCCTTCAACGAGTCCTGCAATCCAATAAACAACGACGATAAAGCATACTTCCTATTCTACCATGATTAGTTTAAAGCTAGATTTCCAAAAGAGACAAGTCCATTCCAATGTACACAAACTTGAAGGAAAGAGGCCAAACACATATATATTTATGAGAACACAAAAGAGATACTTACAAACCATTGATGAAGTCACAACAACCTCTCCTAGTCCTCCTCGTCCAGCCCTTGCACAAATCTTCCCAAGACCATAAGTTTGATACCTCCAATTTCTTCCTTCCTTATGAGATCATAAGTTTGGTATCTCTAAAATTCTCCATCCCCCATGAGATCATAAGTTTGGTATCTCTAAACATTTCCATGCCCCATGAGATCATAATTTTGGTATCTCTAAACTTTTCCATGCCCCATGAGATCATAAGTTTGGTATCTCTAAAATTCTCCATGCCCTCCTCTTCCATGGAAAACCCTCATTATATAGGATTTAGAGGCTTAACCACCATGGAGAGGATCTCTCATTAGAATCACTAAAAAAAGGATCTCTAAGATATTTAGGGAGAAAATATTTCTTAAGGATTTTAGGGAGGAAATATCTCTCAAGGATTTTAAGGAGGAAATATTTCAACCATCCATGATATCCTCCACCTTCCCTAAAAAATAGGAAACCAAATGTGAGGTGGATTCTTACACTTAATTACTTTTTTTTTCATGAATATTAATAATAATTCATGTGCACTTGATTCTCACACTTAATTAATTTATTTTTCATGAATATTAATAATAATTCATGTGTACTTGGTATTTTGGCCTTCATGTAATATATCCCTCCTCCACATTGACTAGGGATTGTGACATAGGTTATGTGTATGAGACACTTATATGACACTTTACGACACTTAGGGAAAGGTACCTAAGTGTGCAAATTTCATGTGTAACAACAAGATCTTACATACTTACTAACATACTGTCGAATCTTCGGCTAATATAAATACTTTTGTAGTACTGGCACTTTCTTCTCCACGCCAAAGTGTCCTGCCACCTGACTGTAGTAGGCTTCCCAAATCAGCTTCGCATGATTGCTTGAAGGAAAATAGAGATGACCCAAATGAAATAACAATCCATCTTGAATATGGAAGTTGGAAATGAGTATGCCTATTCCAAACATCTGGTAGGTCATAGTGAAGTCATGATCGTTGTCATAGGGTTTGGAGCACCCAAAGGTCTCATTCCCACAAGAGTCAAGCACCATGGTTAGTGCTTCAACTGGAGGTCGAATGAGGAAGTTAATGACATGATTGGTGCTCCCTTTATTATACTTAATGTTGAGGTGAAACTCCTGCAAGTATGCAGAACAATTTTGATGGTGATCATTCTGTAATTTTCCTTGTGTCTGAATGAATTGTAGAGGCCTACGATCCGTATGGATGACTGCCTCCTTCCCTATAATGTAATGCTTCCATTAGTGGAAAGATTGTATGATGGGACACATTTATTTGTCATAGGTGGGGTACTTACAAATTATATCTAAGAGTGTATCATTATGATAGGCCATTGGATTACCATAATGAGTGAGAATGACACTGACAACATAATTAGAAGCATCGATCTCAATCTTAAGTGGTTGTTGCAGATCGGATAAGGCGAGCATTGAGGATGAGCATAAGTGATGTTTCATATCATCAAAATATTTCTACTGTGATATTCCCCACAGAAATTTGGCTTTGTCATCACCTTTGGTCACTTGAATGAGATCCCATGCAATATGGGAGAACCCCAATACAAGTCTGCGATAGAAGTTGGCGAGGCCTAAGAATATCCGAAGCTCGGTGACTGTTGTTGGGGCTAGAGAGTCATGAATGACTTGGATCTTGGCTAGATCGACATGCACACCATGCTCATCTACAATGTATATGAGGTATTGGACCTTGTTCACATCGAAGGAGAATTTATCTAAGTTAGCATATAACGTGTGTTGCCGTAGAGTGTGGAGGACCCGTTGAATGTGCTGCAAGTGTTCTTCCCAACTCCTTTTGAAGATGAGGATGTCATCCAGATATAAAAACAAAAAGGAATTGGTGAAGGGATGCAATATGTCATCCATCAACCTCATGAAGGTGACTGGGGAATTCATCAAGCCAAAGGGCATGACCAACCACTCAAAAAGACCTTATTTAGACTAGAAAGTGGTCTTCCATACACCAATTTGTTCTATGGGGACTTGGTGGTAGCCAAACTCAGATCAATATTACTAAAATTCTTGGCCCCCTTGAGCTGGTTGAGAAGTTCATCAATTCGGGGAATTGGTTACTGATTCTTGACTCTAATTTTGTTCGGAGCTCTGTAATCAATACATAGTCGCTAGGTCCCATGTTTCTTCTGTATGAGCATGGTTGGGATTTCACAGGATGAGGAGCTTGGTCGAATGTGCACTTTTTGGAGAAGTTCTTGGGTTTGGTGCTTGATTTCCTCATTTTGTAGGAGAGAGCATCAATACACTAGCTCATTAGGAAAAGGCATTCCAGGATTCATCTCAATTGAATGCTTTCCTTGAAAGTCCAGAGGCACCCTGGTAGGTGAGCTGAAGATGTCCCAATATTCTTCCATGACCTTGTCCACTTACTTCTGATACGTAGAGGAGCCTTGTTTAAAGGCCATGGATGTGGTCGCAACCTTCCATTCACTTTGAGACTGAATCATGAAGAGGAAAAATTTCCCAGTCTAGGAGATGACCTTCCCACACTTCTTAGCTGAGACCAAATAAATAGTGGTAGGTGGAGCTACCTCTGGGATCCTGTACAATTGTCTAGTCAGAGTAAAAATGACACTACGAGGTCTAGAATCATATACAACATGGAGTTTCCACATATATGGTTGGAATAAAATAACATCCCAATATTGAAGTGGAGAAACATCACACAATAACTCATCCTTGAAGGGATTGATGCCATAGGGCAGGTGACATTGTTGACTGGCGTGAAGATCTCATCCTTGGCTGAGCCACTAGATGTTGTACCACTATGGATGTGGTGTTGTCAACAACTCCAATCGCTTCATGACCACTGCTGAGATGAGGTTATTTTGGCTTCTGGTATCAACAATGAAATGTAGCGGAGCACCCTTCACCCACATATGCAAGTGAAAAAGGCGCTCACCTTCCTCTGACTCTTCTGGTTTGTTTTGATGGATATTGGTGGTAGTGATTGTGGCACTTGGTTCTGCATCAATGATCCCTTTTCCTTGTTTGGATCTGAATCATAATAAGAGACTAGATCTGAATTTGAGGCTTTAAGCTCAACTACCAATGACTGCTTTGAGTGACATTCATTGATGTTGTGCTAAAGGATTTTGTGGAATTTGCACCACTTCCCAGTGTATTTCTTTGTCTTCCCATTACCCTTATTTGTTTGCGAATTAGACTAGATGTCCTGTGATTTTCCATCCCCTTGATTTTTCGTTTGTTCTACATGTTGGGGCTGCCTTTTCCCATCTTTTGTTGTGATGCATTCATAGATACAAACTCCCACTTATTCCCCTGGTTAAATGTTTGCTCAATTTGGACAACATATCGATGAGCGACTTCAACGACAAGATTTCCTAAAACTCCATTTCTATTTGGATGTACCTGTGAAGGGCCCCATGGTATTTTAGAACTAGATGCCACTCAGATTCTTTGATACTCAGCTTAGTGCACAAGGTATGGAAGGTATTTGTGAAATCCGACACTGTTTGGTCCCTCTCCCGAAAAAGTGTGGTCCATATTATGTATTGGTCATCGTAGTTTCCAACAGGGTAATATTGTTCCTTGATGGTATCCATTTGACATGGGGGACCACCTTAAGGAGTGAAAATGTGTTATTTTCCCTATTGGAAAAATTGTGGACAAATAAATAACCTTCTAGTAGTGTTAACCATTTTTCCAAAGCATCCTCATCTATCTGACCTCAAAATGTGGGAATATCAAAAATTAACTTGCACCTTGAAGGGGGTGACACGTCCAAAGTCGTCTCTTGACAAAGATGCCTCTATTGTTGTCGACAATCATCGAAGGATTTGGGAAAATTGATCCATTATATCATTTCTTTGTTTCACGAGGACTTCCACAAGAAACAAATTAATAGGATATCCTACTCCCTCGTCTCTATGTTCCTCCTCCATGGGCGACGCAGACGGTCTTGCAAAGGTTCAGCCAGTTCAAGCCCCAATGCTTGATACACTGATCTTGTTGGGGACATGCACATGGAAACCGATAAAGAGAAGATCTCTCTGATACCACTAATCCAAATTTATGAGGGAACAAAATGAAACACAAAAATATGACATAAACATATAGATACAACAATACTCAATTTCTATTAAAGACTGCAATATTCAAAGATCGTGAAAGAAAATATAGAGTGAAATGAACTTGCTAGAATGGTGGTAGCTTATCTCTTAGAAGAGATGCGACATATACATAGACTCACAAGAAGATGATTACAATGAGGCTCCCAAGGAATTTTAACATAAAGCATAAATGAGAAAACCATAAACATCCAAAACCCTAACCCCGAAAGATGAAACACCAAAAGGTTTGTGGGCCCTGATGGGGGTAGTTGATACATCAACTTCCCTAGGGTGCAAATTTTGCATACAATCTCCATTTGGGGCACTTGATACCTCATCGGAAAGGTCTAGTCAAGGCATACACATTCTAAACAACCCAATAATTCCAACAAGCAACTATTAGGCACCGACACATTAAAAAAACGTCGTTTAGGGCCTCAAAATGACCCTAGAAGTTTGGGAACGAAAAATTTGTAGAAAAATTGTCAAAATGGAAGCTGTATGTTGATCTAGTGGAATAGGTCGGAAGCCGCTGATGTCCACTTGTATCAAGGAATGCTTTGGATTCCCTATTACATATATGTTGCGGATCCCCTATTACAGATGTGCTACTGATCCTATTCTAAGGAATGTTGTGGATCCCCTGTTACAGATGTGTTACAGATCCTATTCTACATAAATTCCATGGATCCCATATTACAGGAATGCTATAGATGTTAGTGTTGTAATACTGAGAGGGGGGGTGAATCAATATTATCACTTTATTATCATTTTTAACCACAATAAGTAATCATTAACATCATCAACAATATGTCATCAATATATCATGAAAAATATAAATCAACAGAGCATTATATACATCCACATAAACACAATACACCAAAATTTTCGTGGAAACCCAAATGGGAAAAAACCACAGAATGGTTTTCTTATATATCAAAATAATACATTCATTGGAAGCACCAACTTCCGAATTCTCCAACTACAACTACAAGGAGGATACGACCCCCTATTTATGGGCTCCAACTTGAAGGAATCTACAACTCCCTGAATTCTTTGGATCCAACCATAAGCAGGATACAAACGCCTGATTCTCAGGCTCCAACCTGAAGGAAGTTCCAACTCCTTGTGTTCTCTGGCACCAATCGGAAGGAGGCTCCAACCCCCTTTCCTTTCCCCATCATGGCACCCTGAAATATAAATGTATACCAAACTGTCACTACCACTAATACTGTCACTTCCTTTGATAATTAACTTATAATCAACCAGTCACTGTCACATCAACCTATAACCTGTCACTATCACATCAACCTGTAACCTGTCATTGTCACATCAACCTGTAACTTTTCACTGTCTATGTCATTGATATATCAACCATATCTTCTCATATAGACCATATCAACATAAATTTCCCAAAACATGTACCAGATGTACCTCAAACATGCATCATACCATATACCATAAGATATACCTCAAATATATGCCAATATCATAAAGATGTGCCTCTAACAATGAACCATAACAACCATATACAATGTACCAAGGATATGTATCAAGCATGTATCAATGATATTGTTAGCACTAGATGTCACCTCCTGATTGCAGGGGAGGTAAGCCCAGTATCCATCAGTTTGTATGTCACAATGAATAAATTAAGGGGGTTCTAATGGACGTAGACTCAGGATAATATCGCTTTAACTCGGAAAACTAGGCTAGTTTGCACAGGTAGGTGAGGTCTTGATTCAACTTCAATCAGTAAGATGTAGTAAGGGTGAGTAGAAGGAAGAACTTGAGGAGAAAGTGTAAAGGTCTGCTATAGACATCTGGTCTTCCAACAACCTAAGGAGGAGAAACTCAGGAAACAAGATCCTCTTTGATTCATAGTTTTAAGAAACTAAACGAAATTATAACCAGACCGAGATCAAACATACATTGCAATACAATTACAACAACTCGACTGGATCATACATGCCCGAGTCATTCAGTATCAGAGGCAAAGAGACGGAGGGAGAAAGATAACTGTCATTAAACAAGAAGTCTCAAGTAATAATACATAACCAGAGAACCAAAGGCTTCATTAAAACTTTACAATATGGGAGCGTAGCTCAACCATCGACCATAACAAAATATCAAAACTAATTATTTATACTCAGAATCAATTCGCCACTACCAGGAGTGTGACCTAACCATTACAATCAAAGCTCTGTGTCTACATATTCTTCTATCAGTATGCACATGCATCCTTTTGTCAGACGCAAACTCAGATCAATATGGGCTTTGCAGGAGAATCTGTTGACAAGGGAAATTTGGGCTGACAATTTGCCTCCACGACCAACTTTTCCATGCTTTCCATTTATGGAGTGAAACAAGGTTTCAACCACCTCCCCCATTTCCATTAACTACTTTCATCGGGATCAGGATGAGGCCTGCCACCCATGAATGTTCCAGGCGATCCTTTGTGGCACAGGGGCAGACCCAAGGTTCAACGCTTCAGCAGCACACCAACAAAACCCTAACTACTAGCCCTTTTGGCAACACCTGCGAAGCAGATGAAGTCTCACCCGAGGTAGAGGCAGGTGGGGTTGCAGGAATCAGATGTCTACAACCTAGATGGGACACATATATGTGATTACAATACCTTAATAGAGCACTTAGCAATTAACATTCATTAGAATTTAACCCTTATTTACATTGCAGATTCAAACCCTAATTACAGAACAATGCGGTATTCAACAAGATATAACACTTCCAAGCACTTAGCACATAGAAAAAGATAATATCTAGCATTCATTCACATCACTAGGCACTAAGATACTATATCAGATGCATCTAACATACATAAAGATAACAACATTAAGCATAAATCACATCAATAACACAAGGCAACCATAACATAGGATATAGGTGGTTCACCCCCAACGCGTGGCTATTTCTACCAACTCTTATTATTCTTTATTATCTTCTGTCAATCTTCTTACATGCACAGAGCCTAAAAACCCCACTCCACATAGGAAATGAGATCTGTGCGCACCTCGCCAGATCCTCCTTCCCCGAGTTAGGTCACATCACAAGGCCTTCTTACACAGTCTGCACACCAGCTTCTTACAATCACTTGCACTTATCTCTGCAAGTCCTAACACATAGCATGCACAAAGCCTCTAGCTCCACACTAAGCCAAAAACATTCACTACTACTTCACTTATCACATTGGCCCCTTCTTACATCACCTAGCTATCTATTTACACATTACAAAATGGGCCTAAACATGGGTAAACCCATGGGCCGACATCCCATACCCGTTACATAAACCCTAAGCCAAAAAATCCCTAAAAAGGGGGCCAAGATCCTATGATCTTCACTTCACCTTGCACTTCATCTTCGACCATCCTGTCGAAGTCCCAAAATCGGTCAAACATGACCCAAGTTCTCCAAAACTTGGTCAAGGGCCAGTATGCACCCAACAGTCACCTGTGACTTGTCCCGAGTCACTCTAATATGGATAACTCTGCCTCGAAGGCCTTGATCTTGGATCGAGCTTCTTAGACCTGCTGCTTAGCTAGAGCATCTTGCTTGGAGAACTCCTGAATTACCTTCTCGATGACAGGTCCTTCCAATCATTGTTCAACTGAGGTGACTACTTGTTCTAGCTATGCACCTTGTCCTTCAATCTCCTCAAAAAGTGTGCAAGCTTCATCCTGCACTGTCTGGAGTCTTTGGGTTACTTCCATGACATTTTTTTGAATGGCATGGGCCTGTTGCTAAACCATGCACTATTCCTGGTCTCTTTTCATCCTCTCGACCAATGATAGTAGCTTAAACTGCGCTTGCACTGTTTTTGCTTGCTATTTTTCCTCCTGGAGCTGTGACTCCAATGTCCTGAGCTCAGGGTCCTCTGCAAGGCGTTCATAGCTCTGCACACTTTGACTGTTGATATTTTTGCATTCCAAGGCTAATGCCTTGATTCTCTCAACTATGCTCCTCACAATTTCTTCTCTTAGATCTCACACTTCCTGCGGAGTGGTTGGCACTGTCTGTAATTCCAATTCTGCTATTATTTGTTGGAGTTGCTGAATGGATTTGACAAGCCTTCCCACTTGTTTGTCCACTGGGTCTTCTTCCATCTGTTCTAAGCCCATCATGGAGCGAAGTGCTCTAGTGACTACTTCTTTAACTACAATCTGCTCTGCGAGCAACTTTTCTTTCTCCCTCTGGATCTGTGCTCTATCCTCTGCAAACTTGGCTTGGGTGTTGTCTTTTTCCTGCTGCACAACCCAACATTGTTCTATGGATTCCTCTTTTGCTTGCTTTAGGGCCTCTGTGGCCTGTTCCTTTTTCTCCTGGACACGATGAAGGTGAGCCTCCATCACATCTTCTATTCGACGTAGCTAGGCAGGCTCATATCCTACTTATATGTTCCCTACTAACAACGATGCAGTAGGCACTGCACGACTTGAATGGAGAGCCTGATGTATTCCTTTAAGATCTGTTTCAATGCGATCATACATGGATTCTTATTTTGCTTCATTCTGCTATAAAATATCTTCTGATGTATCTGATACGATGACGATGATGAGGTCGATGTCATCCACCATGAGCACAATCTATAGCTTGGGATTACTAGCTTTTGACTTCTTCCACGATGTAGGTTTCGTTGGGGAAACCTTTCTTTTCTTGGACGTCTCTGCCTCTTCAAGGGGGTTCCTAGGTGGTGTTACTTCACCCTGCTTCTGCTTGTCTTCTTCCCCTTCTTTCTCTTCTTTGTCCACTTCGTCATCTCCTCCTCTGCTAGGTGAATCTGATTCAGTCTCTTCTGATGCAATGTTTATTTCCTATACATCTTCCTTCTTTTTCTTCCTGCTATTGTTGGGTGCATCATACTCTTTGTGAGTGACCACAAGACTTCGAATGAGGTTGGGGTTAGACAGTTCTACCAGGTCGACTGGTATAAGGAGCTCTACAGACCATTCCTTAGTTGTTTCTTCCAGGTCCTCCTATGTGAGCTTGCAGTAGGATTGAAGCTCTTCTTTATGTTTGTCTCCATGCACAGTGATACAAATAAAATGTCTATATGTGTAGAAATTCATAATTGGCCTGAACTTGTCCAAGGTGTTCAACGTCATATGAGGGAAAGACTCAATAGCCCTATTCAACTATAGGTAATAGGTGTGTAACACCGTGTTTGAATACCATTGTTTATCCATGTCGCTCAAATACCAGAGCGCAGTCAACTTCGTAGCTAAGGGTTCGGATGGCTCAATTTCAGGGAAGGTCGCACCTTCCGACATCTCCCAAGAAATGAAGGCAATGAGGATAAACAACCAACTAAAATGGAAATCATAGCCCTGAGCCTAAGCTTTGCGACAATATTTCTCTAACTGGTTGATGAGGTAGCTCGCCCAGTTCATTTGTAGCCCTTCAATGCATTTTCCCACGAGGTCAACAACGAACCCCGTGACCTACGTGGGTCTATTCATCCTTACTAGATTACCAGTGATCAACTAGCAGGCTAGGTGCACTGTGCCATTCTATATGGAGTATACCTTATAGCCTCGCTTCCCCTTCTCCACATCACCATAGGTATATTTGATTCTCTGTGCCAGGGCGCAATCTGCAACCTTCCCTGGATAAAAGTCTTGTGGGTCTGGTCCTTGCATGCTTAATCCGGTGATTTGATGGATCAACGCCAAATCGACTGTGATACACCTGTCAAACCATAGGTAACCACCATGGAAGCATGACAACATGATTTTAACACACACGTTAACCTCCTGGTGCCTTCCAAAGTGGGGTATCTTCATTACGTTCAGGATGGTGGACCTTGTAATGTCCATGGTCCACGACTGGGGGATGATCTTTGACTTCTTCCCCTTTGTCTTGGTCAAATATTTGTATGGTGTGAGCATGCCATAGTTCTTGCAGTCTCCTAATTTATAATCGTTGATATTCAACATCGAATCCTCTCCAACTGTTGTCTGACTGCACGTGTTCCCTTTGGGAGGTACGCAGTGATGACTATGTAGTCGAAGTCCCTTGGGACGCTGTCATGAATCACCATGCTAGCCAAAGGAGAGGTGTAGTTGGGAAAGATAGACGGGATGAGCTTCTCATTCGATAAGTCATCATGATGCTTGGTTCATTTCTCTGTCACAGCTCATGATGGTCCAGATCCACGAGCAATCTACGGGGATGCTTGCACTCCTCTCATCGACGAGGCTTGGATGCCTGTGGACATCACCTTCTCGGCCATGAGGTCTATTAGGATCTCTTCGATGAATTTTTCTACTGCACTAATTTCGTTCGACATGCACACTTCGAGATATGATATCTCAGGTCGGTGAACAAACACTCACTGCAACAACATGGGTGGGGAGGTCTCAATAATCACGACGCGGTAATAATCAACTTGAATAATCACAATTGGAAAAAGTGCTCACGGTGCAATGTTTGATGGGATAAATAGACATCATCATAATGGATCCCTCCAATGGGTAGGAACGCCTTAATCAATGTAATTTCATTCGTTGTGGTGTGGTACCAATGGTCCATTGGCGATCTTTCCGGCCATAACTACGTTTCTAGCCGTTCTGGAGCGTCGTTTTAACGGTCAGGACGTCTCCAACGGTCATATTGCTCCATCGTGGCGAAGTGATAATCTGCGCTATTCTGACATCCCGATGAGGTTCAAGTTCTACAAACCTTCTTTTTGTGAAGTCCTCTCTGGTACTTCTTTCAATTTTTCTAGCTTTTCTTTCTTCTTGTTGAGATTTTTGGCTTTCTTTCCTATGATTTGAGTTACTGGTTTCCTTTTTCCATTATTTTTCTTATCTTCTCTTGTCATAGGAACTTCACACTACTGAGGGTCTTTCGAAGGGTTCGAGAGTAATACTTCTTCTCATTCTAGAGTAGGTTCTCTACTCTCCTGAATGGACAAGTGTTTCAAGTCTACCCGTGTTCTTTCATCTTTGCTATCCTGGTCTCTGGCCCTTAGTTTCTTCGACTCGTCCTCTTGCTCTTCTATTAAGCACGCTATTCTCCTAGCCATGAAATCTCTTCTTTATTGTTCTGTTCTAGAGTTTCATCTTCTTTTTCCCTTCAGATCTGATCTTCCTCAACCCAAGTTTTTCCTAGCAAAATAGAAAATGGGGTTCTGTTCTCAACAAAATTAACAACCTCAAATTCTTCTTCTGTCGAAGTGCCATGAGAACTTATAGGTATCTGGGTAATTCTTCCACATAGGGTTATCATATTCCCTTTAAACAATCCTATTCCTCCCAGTGAAGGAACCATAGCGGGTTTTCCCAAAAGTTCCCAAGTTCTTTCTGTCATGATATTCACCTGTGTTTCCTCATCCAGGACACAATCTATGTCGAAGTTCCTATTCTTGTTTCGATGCGCTTCTTCTCTTTTAAGATCTCTGATAAGTTGATATCTTTGTGATCGTTCAGGGTTTCTTTCATCTGTAATAATACAGTCTCTGATTCTTTTTGGGGTTCTATCATATCCTTAGTTTCTTGGCTCGTCTCATGGTTTTCTTGTCTCATATTCTTCTTTTCAACTTTAGAAATCATTCTAGGGAAATCCAAAACTTCATGGTCCATAACTTTACAGCAAAGACAACTAGGACCTTTACCAAGTCATTCCTTAGCGAGATGTCCCAGTCTTCTGCAACTATAGCAAAGAGTTAATCCTCTCTTTCTTTTAAATGACCCCCAACCTTTCCTGTGCTGCGCATTGGGATCATAGTAACTAACCTGCAAAAAAATGTTTCTAGGATCCTGCATCCATTTGTTAGTCCAAACATTCTTTCTATGCATAGGAATAATATATCTTTCACTATTCTTATCAGATCTATTCATATCAAATCTTCTTTCTTCTAGCTGTGCCCTAGTTTTCAAACTAGGACAAAATCTATTAGACATACCTAGATCCATTCTTTCGAAACACAATTTTTCACTTATCTTACCTTTCTCAGAGCACAAAGCTTTAAGACCTTGCCTCTTTTCTTCGGATATGATTCCTTTCTTAGCACAGAGCTTCGCAGTCAAGTAGAATACTGCACACTAAAGCAACATATCTACTCACATAGATTTATTTTCTTTAGTTTCCAACAATCACAGTTTCAGGTCTCGACAACAGAACCATTTGTTGGCATAGGGGTAGACCCAGGGTTCAACACTTCAGCAGCACACCAACAAAACCCTAACAACCGACCCTTTAGGCAACACCTGCGAAGTGGATGAAGTCTCACCCGCAATAGAGGCAGGGGGGGTTGCAGAACTCAGATGTATGCAACCTAGCTGAGACACAGATATGTGATTACAATACCTTAACAAAGCACTTAGCAGTTAACATTCATTAGCATTTAACCCTTATTTACATCGCATATTTAAACCCTAATTACATAACAACATAGTATTCAACAAGATCTAACACTTCCAAGCACTTATCACATAGAAACGGATCAGATCTAGCATTCATTCACATCACTATGCACTAAGCTACTATATCAGATGCATCAAACATACATAAAGATAACAACATTAAGCATAAATCACATCAATCACACAAGGAAACCATAACACATGATATACGTGGTTCATCCCTAGTGTGGGACTACGTCCACCAACTCTTCTTCTTCTTTATTATATTTTGTCAATCTTCTTACATGCATAGAGCCCAAAAACCCCACTTCGCATAGGACAGGAGATCTGCGCGCACCTCACCAGATTCTCCTTCCTTGAGTTAGGTCACAACACAAAGCCTTCTTACACAGCCTGCACACCAGCTTCTTACAATCACTTGCACTTATATGTGCAAGTCCTAACACATAGCATGCACAAAGAATCTAGCTTCACACTAAGCCAGAAATATTCACTACTACTTCACTTAGCACATTGGCCCCTTCTTACATCGCCTAGCTATCTATTTATACATTACCAAATGGGCCTAAACATGGGTAAACCCATGGTCCGACATCCCATACCCATTACATAAACCCTAAGCCCAAAAATCCCTAAAAATGGGACCGAGATCCCGTGATCTCTACTTCACCTTGCAATTCATCTTTGACCAGCCCGTCGAAGTCCCAAAATTGGTCAAACATGACCCATGTTCTCCAAAAATTGGTCAAGGGCTGACAATCCTCACGATTTCTTCGAGTCAATCCTGGTGTCTCGAATCCACGCAGATCTTTTCTGTGACCAACGTGGGCATTTCAGCCTTTGAGATAGCTCCTTTCCATCACTCCATGCAACCTCGGGCTGTGACCACAGGCCCAACTCCTAGACACTTCGTGATTTCACGTTTCGCGAACCTGCGTCGCGCTCCATGCGAAAACCTCCGAGTCGTGAAATTGTGAATTCTTGGATCTTGTGCCACGCACCCCTTTGAATTGAACAACCCAGATAAATGTTGGCATTTTGGGACCTCATGCCCTCGACATTTTAGGACACGAGAATATTTCACATTCCCCACTTCGTTTTTCCCGAAATGACTTTCTCCGTGGTTCGGATATGATATCAATGGTCGAGATTAAATATTTTCCCGACGTTAGATCTCGGGCCTTTGCCCCGACATTAAATTTCGGGCAACTTTCAGATTCTGAATACCCATGAACTGTCGATCTGAACTCCACCTAGAATCCCAGCCGCTGAAAACTTATCTTGCTCGCTCGCTTGATTTGAGTCCATATCAGACCGCTCTAAGTGTTGCACTTTGTGCTTATGGATGCAGCCTGTGTAAATAAATACTCAGACGACTGGATGAGGGCTCGAGAAAGCAAAAGGATCAGTGACAAAGGTAGAGATGGAGGTGATTAACCTTAGAGAAAACATAAAATCTTGGGGCTGATACTTCTCAGGTAGGACTACAGAAAACAAAAGGTCACTCAAACGATCGAGGGCAAATACAGAGAAAACTACAAGATGAAAGGGAAAAGCTTAAAATTTGGTTGGCGAAAAGGAGAGAGACAGGTCAAAATTACAGACTTAGGTAGAAACCACAAACCCACAGGACTCTGACAAGTTCATATGATAACATTTGGATCCACAGGGGATGGAATTCTCCCTATGAGTTGCGAAGAACAAGTAGTTCTAGTACCTTAGCTGTTGGGCTATGGAGTCGCTCATTGAAAATGAAAAACTAAAAATCTAAACAAAACATGAGTAGTATTTACAGTGGTGGAACGTCGTTCATGGCTTAAACAAAAAACTTCCCATTTACAGGGCCACCCAAAACTTCAGATCCCTCCAAATTCTACAACCTGCAAGTATTATTTGGAAATACCTCAGATATTTTAAAGGGCCCAATCCACAGGGCTTCAAATTTACCATGCTTTCCCTTATCTTGTTTGGGTGCATCCCATTTGAATACTATATCTCCCAGCTAGAAATCCTCCTTTCTTACTTTCCTATCAAAGGCCTGCTTGATTTTCTGTTGATGTTCATGTGTTTTGTCCAACATCTGCTCTCTAGTCTACTGCAATTCTGCCAATTGTTGTATTCTTCTGATCATATCATCATGCTCCCCTTGGTGGGCTTGGAATAATTTTTTCACTGGTAAGGCGAGTTGAGAAGGGAAGATGGATTCAACTCCATACAAAAGCTGAAAGGGAGAGACACCAAGAGATCTCTTGGTTGTCACTTTGTCAGCTCACAGAGAAAATTTGAGCTTTGAATCCCATGCTTTCTTGTTATCCTCTAGCAGTCTTTTGATGATTTTTATAAGGCTCTTGTTAGAGGACTTTGCCAGTCCATTCCCTTGGGGGTAGTAAGGAGTTGAGTGAATCAATGAAATTCCAAACTGTTCAAAAAAATGGATCAATGGTTTATCCTTGAAGGATGCAACATTATCAGTGACAATCCTTTTTGGACAACCAAACCTTGCTATAATGTCCTCAAGAAAACTAATGATTACCTTGTGAGAAGCACTCCTTGTGGGAATAACTTCTATCCATTTGGTAAAGTAATTAGTGGCAGTCAATATCCACTTGTGCTGACCACTTGAAGCAGGATGAATTTCCCCAATACAATCTAAGCCCCATTGCTGAAAGGGTCCTGAAGCTACCACAAGCTTCAATGACAAAGACTTGATTGCTGCTTCCTAGTGAATTTCTGACATTTAACACAAGCCCTTTTTGCACAGACATCAATGAATAGATTAGGCCAAAAATACCCAGCCCTGAGAATCTTGTAGGCCGTGGTTCTCTAGAAATGATGTCCCCCACATAGACTGTCACGAAAATCAAACATAATCTTTTGGGATTCTTTTGGGTCTAAACATCTCAAAAGCACTCCTAGAGGGTCTTTCCAGTATAAGACTCGATCAATAAGGCAATATTTAATTTCTTTAAGCTTTAAATCTCTTGCTTTGATTTTTCCCATACCATCAGGGGGTCACAACTCTTGCAGAAAAAATATGATATCTTTGTACCAGGTGCATTATGCCAATGGAGGGCTGAATTGTGAGCCCGTATGAAACAACTCAGCTTGCTGATTTTCTAAGCAAGTGTTGATGAATTTAACCCCCAAATATTTCCATTATATTCGACCAATAACCTAGCTAAACCTTGGCCTTTAACCAATTTGGTGGGATTTATTTCCAAATAAAATTCAAGGATTCAGGCAATCCACTTGCTTCTTCTTCCATCTCTGTCAGGCTGAATGAGAATATCCTTCACATAAACTGAAGGAACAAATGCAATAACCTTTGAATTCAAGACATAGATTCTGAAAGCCTCGAGGGCTTTCACTAAAGAAAAGGCATGTTTCTCCATGATGTCATATTTTATCTCTGCATCTCTCAATGCTCTGCTGAAAAATGAAATAGGCTGCTCCAACCCTTCAACATTCTTCTGCAATAAAACAACTGCAAATGTATCAAAATAAGCAAAAGAAAAAATAAAAAAATCCTTGGAATAATCAGGACTGATTAGCACAGGTGCCTCAGTCAATGACTTCTTGATTTGATTGAAGGAATCTTTGGACTCAACAATCCATTTTACTTCATTCCCCTTCCTGAGCATGGCTGTGATATGCTTCACCAATTTAGCAAAATTTGAAACAAATCTTCTCAAAAGGTTGATTTTTCCCAAGAAAGACTGAACTTCCTTCTTGGATTGGGGGAGTGGCAAGGTTTGAATAGCCTCTACTTTGCTTGAATCAATTCTGACTCCTTCAATTGATAGTATGTGTTTGCACCCAATTCATCACCTTGGTGAGAAAATAAGGGGTGCTTACATGCCCAGTTGGGTCTTGCTGAGCATGACAGCTGTAGAGGAAAGAGTTAGAAAAAGAACAACAAAACTATAAGCAAGAATTAAACTAATACAAACTAAAATTATGAGCATATGGAAAAAGAAATAACAAACACAAAAAGACCAATATCACCAATGTTTTTAGGCTGATCAATTGATGAAATCAAAGCACAATGAAGAAAGGGGACTATGAGTCCCTTCTTTCTCCAATGGAAGGCTCTTGAGGCCCTCACAAACTTGCTCTCCTTACAATAAGAAAATGAGAATGATGGTGAAAGAACTCC
>ML780306.1:594027-604657 GCA_009831015.1 Picea engelmannii
GTGTTATTGTCAAGGAGTGAGTCCTTAAAACAATCTAGGCAGCATAACATTACATGAAATTCCTTGAGAAAATGATGTTTCTTCATGGCTTTTTATAGCATTGCATTGGGTGATTATGTAACTCCTTTGAAGTGTGAAAAGGGGATCTTTAGGGCTTCATTAGGTCTTTGACCAGCCTACCATGCAGATTCAGCTCAGATTTGAGGGTCAAATCGGCTTGGGAGCTGATCCATAAGTGGTTGGGAGGCTGACCAATTCAATAAATGCGCCGTTTAGCAGGTGCGCGGGTTTTTGTGCCAACAGTCGCGCATTGTGCACGTATGCATGCATGGTACGTTCCTGTTCCGCGCATGTGCGTGCGCACCAAACTTCTGTCAAGCGCCCTTCAATTTTTGGTTACTTTGTATAGTTTTTGACCTTTCTGGAATGCTATGAAATTAATTCAGTGCCATGAATGACTTCATTTCTGTTTGACGATGCTGAGTTCTTGTCACCATGTGCAGACGAAATTTCAGTGATAACAGATGCCCCCTGATGGATGAGGTTAGGAGCATACGTATAGCCAAAATCCATAAACGTTTCTTCTATTGAGAATGTTGTGGTAAGAGAGAGAAATAGTGGGACCGTTCAGAGCGATCCGTTGGAGAAAAAAGGAACCGGTAGGACCCGACCTTCTGAGAGTTGTGTAAAAAATAGAAAACTGTGTACAAACGAGGCGGGCATGCCCCATGCTCGTGTTATGTAACTCTGAAAAAAGATGACGGAAGTGTTGGTGTAGATAACTGCAGCGCCCTCGAGGGCGGTGATGAAAAAGGCAGAAGACAATTCTACAAAGGAATATACTCTGAATAATAGGCAATGATCGCGGTAATAAGCAACGAAAATGGTGTGGGCATTGATGGCCCTACCAGGTTTAGAGGTCTTCGACAAATGATAAAAAGAACTGCAATAGTCGCAAAGTAAGACCCACCATAACATGAGAAAGTGTTGGCGTCGAATGTTATGGGGGCCAACGACAACAGGGAGCAATGGTGTTTCACCCTGTGCCGTCCGAGATCTCTCATTAAATGGAGAATGAGAATCAAGATACTGTCCCCTTCTGGAAAAAGTGTGCTGCTGTCGACAAAAGGGGAACGTGACTCCCAGAAGCAAAAGGGCTTCATAGAATCTACTGAGGTGAGGAAGTGGTAGAGGTACATGGACGAAGTCAAGAAGTGGGAAGACTCGAGACTGCCCTTGGTTGGAGGATGTATGAGATAAAAAGTGGCCGCAACCGCGTAACAAGGTCGAGTGTCAGGGGGATGACAAGAGCAGTGGTAAGTTATGCCAGAGGCGGGACAAGGTAAACAAATTCAGAGGGTAGAGGCAAGTGACCTGGGTAGTACTCTAAAGATATGGACGATGCCGGCAAGGGTAGATGAGAAGCAATGCTCCAACCAAGGGTGACATGGGTTGCATGTGGCCAAAAGGAAGCAAGTCGCCAACGGTGACAACAAAAGAAAATGTAATGACTGGAAATAAAGGCGTTTGTACAATAAATAATGAATAATTTGGGGAAAAATGTACAAATATAGAAACGAGTGCCCCAGTTTGAAATGAGTGCCCCAGGGAGGGAAGAAATTTCTTGGAAAACTGATGAAGGGTGGGGGCCCCATTGGTGAGTTTCTGTATGAGGTAGGTGAAATGAAGATAGGTTTGCAGATGGGCAAACTGATGGTGGATGAAATGGAGGGTTCATGATCCTGTGGAGGTGCAGGTAAAAAGAATAGAACCATAAAGAGATGATCTAGGAGTCCATATGGGAAGCTAGCAAAATGAGGAGAAGAAGTATGTGGTTGATTTGCAACATGATGAAAGACTATCGGGACTCCCATTCCTAAAGGGTAATGAAGAACAACATGAGTGTCGAAAGTGCCAAAAGGTGCTATGAATGGGACAACTCATGTGGGTAAGAAAGCTACCGGGTAACAGTACCGAAGATGCAAACGGAGGTGTGAGTACTGCAGAGCTGGGAATGGGTATCCTAAAGGCCAATATCAAAGGGTGTGACTGGAAATGTAAATGCAATACAGTGGGAGAGACTGCATGCCAGTGCTGAGTATATACCTGAAGGAATGATGTCGAGGGAGGATGATCAAGTACCTGCACACAGAACAACCAAATACCCAAAGTGAACAATATCTAAAGAGAATCAAAGATATGAGCATGTATTAGATAAATGTGACAATGCGCGTGTGTACCTGACCATGATATGAAAAAAAAAGGTGCCCCAGGGGCTCAGGATGAAAAGTGACCCAGGGACAACTATGATGTAGGTGGCAGGATGCTGATCCCGTGGCTGAAGACGGTTTGAAAAATGGACACCCATGGCTCCTGGAATGGTGAGTGGAAGTTTGGCAAAAGGCCTATATATAGCTGTAGGGCCCACATTGCCACCTCATTTGTACCTGCTGCAACAGTGACTGGACGAGCAGATTTCAGAGGAGATTTGGAGATTGGGGGAGGACGAGGCATCCGATTGACGTTCTGCGAGTATCAGGTTAGTGGTCTGATCATCCTGCATAGAAATAGGTTTTCAATTTTTGGGCAGGGTAGGTACGGAGGGCCATACAAAGGGTTTGATGGGATTTTGTATGGGGTGTGTGACCACATGCATGGGTGATCTGGTGGAAGGCGCACATAGGTGCGCACCTGTCCACCGAATATGCGCGCATGGGTGCGCGGGAAGGGGATTTTAAGGCGCGCAGTAGTGCGCGCCTGTGTTGTGAACATGCACGCATTAGTGCGCGCCTGTGGGTTGGACAAGCGCGCACCTGTGCGCGTCTGTATGGTGAACATGCGCACTCAGGGGCGCGCCTGTGCACTGAACATGCGTGCATAGATGTGTGCCTGTGTAATGAACAGGTGCGCATGTGTGCGTGCCTGTGGGTGTAAAAACCACGCCTATGAGGCAAGGTTGAAGGGTAAAAAACGAGTCTTTTTGATGCAGTTGATGGGTAGCTGAGCTGATATAGGACTCTGTGTTGTGTGCAGGTGGCCAGCAGTGACGATGGATGTATGGTGGCGAGAGCGAGATTGGGCCCAATTGTGAGATGCTGTGGCCAATGCGGGGCCTGAGGTGTGAGCGACTTCAACAACCTGTGGGTTGCTAAAGTTTTTTGAGTGCCCGTTGATATGGGCACATGAGTATTTACTGCAGTTCCTGCTCCAGATGTGGAGTCTAGAGTTGCACTGCTTCCTTGTGCGAGGAGAGCAGATCCCTTTCACTGCAGTGAAGGATGTTTATTTTTTGACTGGGCTCCCCTTTCGGGGAATGCCCCTCCCGACAGAGCCTGTGTTGCCGAGGGAGACAACTCTTGTGACCATTGGTCGGCGATACTGCTATGGTGAGAACTTCATGTCAGGGACTGTGGTGAGTGTTAGTGCCATAGACTCCCTGACTCATCGTTGCATAGCGGGGATGATTTTTCGTGTATACGGGTCACTGGCGACCCAACAGATTAGTGGTGGCCCGCTGCTGGTGATGGAGAGAGTGGTGGGTTGTGAGCAGTTCGCGTGGGGACTGACGCTGCATGCGCGGATGATCGTGCAGTTGGACCGTTGTCGGTCCATAGGTGCAAGAGAGTTTTCATTTGGCTCGATCCTGGTAGCCTTGTTCTTGGAGAGGGTGCCGATGTTGCACCCGAGGGTTCTACTAGAGATTCCGGGGGCACGAGAGCCGCGATTGAGGCGGTGGTCTTCAGTTTTGGTTCACCATGGTGGTGGCGAAGGTGGCCACTAATTTTCAGCGGGGGTAGCACGGATATGGCGACAGATGCTGCAGGTAGTACTTCAGTACCCCTATGCTGGGGTTGACTTCCGGGGGGACCCGGACATAGTGTTGTCTCCTGGGGAGGTTTTTGACCACCGAGGTACGTGGAGTATTGTGTATGTTTTTGATTTATGTTATTTTTGAGATATCAGTTCATATGTGTGTGATATAGATGCTGATACGATCTTTTGTTTGTTGTTTTGTGCATTTGTAGATGTGGCACCTCGCGGGCGCGAGGTGGAGATGCAGAGAGCGTCGGCTCAGCAAGAGCCAGAGAGACTGCTGCGTGGAGAGAGACGTCAGCGGGATGAGGCTGCAAGGCAACCAGCAAAGCCCGAGAGGGCAGTGAGGAGGCGCCGGTTTGATGACCCTAGTGCGGGGCCATCACACGCTCCTTCGGCGGCGGCCGAAGTTGATTTTGATGATATACGCCGTTGTCTGGAGACGGTGTTATAGGACGTGCCTGAGGGCATGTGGATACGTATCCAGGATGAGGGGTTCCTGGAGCAGTGTATAGGAGTACCGCCACCATGGCAGGTGATAGTGCGACGAGCAGCTGTGCTGGCCGCTATGACTAGTGGACGCCTGCCGCTGGGGCAGGAGGGTCCTATGGGTGGTCCTCCACCACCGCCTGGGGCAGGTGGGGGTGCGATAGAGGCACCCTCATTGATGTATGATGTATACCTTTTTGTTGATAGGCTGGTGAGCCAGTTTTTGTACCGAGGTGCTGCATTGGCCTGCGGATACATGTATTTTTTGTATGTAAACATTCGGATGGCCTGATGGGCCGATATTAATATATATATATATATATATATATATATATATATATATGAGTATACATATTTTGAGATCCTTATGTTGTCTACATGTGTTTTTTGTTGATGATGATGATGTGTATTCTATCTATATGCTGTGGCAGGATTTGTGAGATGTTTATGTATGTGTAGCTTGATGTGATATATGCCAATCTAACACCATGTTATCTATTTCATTTATTGTTTGATTCAATTGTCTTGGAATATGTGTAAATGTAATGGAATCAAAATGTCGAGATAATAGTCTAACTTGCAGGTATTTGCGAAAGAGGCACAGATCGCGTACACGATATACATTGTTGAGCTGGAGAACAAATAGTTGAGAGTCGATGAAGACGCTAAGGTGACGAATATGATGATGCTGGGCATCGGTCAGGAGGCCAATGACCTCAGTGTATTCGGCTTGGTTGTTGGTCCCAAACATATGCCGCTTGAATGTAGCATTTCGTGTGAGGGGGTGTAGAGAGCCCAAGCAGCCGAAGCGAGATTTTGTGTCCAATGGCTGGCATTGTCGGCGTAACTGATGTGGTGAGATGGTGGAGGAAGCATATGTCAATAGCACAAAGGATAGTTTAGACGAGAGGTAAGGAGAAAAAATATTAAAAAATGCTAGAAAAGAAAATAACCTAAAGTAGCATGACTACGTTTAAGCATAAAATTTCTTGAGATATAACCCATTGACGGGTTCTTTGAGCGAAAGGCCTTCGGGGGAGGCTAGGATGTATGCGGCTTTGGTGAGGCAATGTTGGATGATGTAAGGGCCATGCCAAAGTGATTCGAATTTTCCGTGGACAAAGGTATCATGAGTGATATCATAAGCCAAGACGAGGTTGCCTTCGCGAAATGATCGAAAATTAACATGGCGATCAAAGGTAGCCTTGGATCATTTTTTATCTGCCTCGTTGTTCTGTAAGGAAGATCGACGATCTTCATCCAGAGACTCCAAGTTTAGCAAGCGCTGCTCCATTGGAGCAGTGTCAGGTAAAATCTCAATTGCAGTGCGTAGGGTGGGAATTTCGCACTCGATGGGAAGAGTTGCCTCAACCCCATGGACTAAATGAAATGGTCTTTACTACCGTTCGATAAGCCCATAGCGTGGAAAATAACATATGATGCCAATTGGTTTTATGTTTATTAACCGTGCGCTGTAACATGGTCTTGAGGACTTTGTTCACTGCCTCGACCCGTCCGTTTGATTGAGGGTAGTATGGTGAGGCAAACTCGTGAGAGAAGACTAACCGAGATGAGAGTTCGACGAATATCTCATTCTCAAAGTGTTTCCCATGGTCGGAAATGAGTTGAAGTGGTACTGCGAACCGGGATATGACATGGTTAAAGAAAAAATGCGCTGCAGTGTCAGCGGTGTTGTTGAAGGTGGGCATAGCTTCGGCCCATTTGGTGAAGTAATCAATGGCGACAACAATGTATTTATGACCATTGCTGGAGGGGGGATTACAAGTCCTAAAGTCGATGCCCCATTTACAAAAGGGGCCTGCAGTAATGACAAGGTGAAGAAGAGCGGGGGGAGCGCGGGCCTTGTTGGCATAGAGCTGACATTGCTCGCATCGTTTCACGGCATGAATGCAATCATGAAACAGGGTAGGCCAAAAGTAACCGGCCCGGATAATCTTTTGAGCAGTGGATATACCCGAAAGATGGCCCCCACATGCGCCACTGTGGCAGTTGTTTAAGACTTTGTTGGCCTCATTAATAGTCAGGCAGCAATGAAGAATGGTGTCGACGCCCCGCCGGTATAGGATGTCTCCGATGAGGAGATAGCGAGGGGCCTGATGGTGAATACGCTGACGATCATCTCTTGATAGGTGATTACCAAAATTTTGAGTTCGTAGGTAGACAAGAAGGTCGCCATACCAAGGGTCATCAGAAGCGATGTAAAAGAGATGTTCGTCAGGAAAGTCAATGTTGACGGGGGTGCTGGGTGTGTCAGAGGGGAGGGCCGTGACAAGTTCGGCGAGAACGAGGGCCTTCTTACTCTTAAGTGTTGAGAACTTGAGGTTGTACTCCTGAAGGATAACGATCCATTGAGCAAATTTGCCGTTAACTTGTCGACGACTGAGCAAATATTGCATAGGGTTGGAATCTGCGATGACCTTGGTGGTGCGAAGTAGAATGTAATGGCGCAATTTCTGGACTGCAAGGACAATTGCAAGAGCTAGTTTCTCTTCGTGTTTATACTTCAAGGGTGGTCCTGAGAGGTTCTTACTAACGTAGTAAATGACGTGTTCACGATTGTCATCTCTGATTTGGACGAGGACACCGGCTACTGATACAACTGATGCTGATACATAGAGGATGTAGTCGCGATTGTAGTCAGGTGCACTAATCAAAGGTGCATTTGAAAGCACTGCTTTAAGATCATCAAATGACTGTTGGGCATAGTCGTCCCAATGAAAAGGGATGTAATGACGTAGCAAGCGAAGGAAACCGTGTGCGCGTATGGCGTAATCAGGAACAAAGCATCTCAGAAAGTTAGCTTTGTCCTGTAGCCTCTGAAGTTGTTGTAAATTTCGAGGAGGTGGAATTTTGGTGATAGCTTTGACTTTAAGGGGGTCTACGATAATACCTCTTTGGGAAACGATAAAACCGAGGAGGCACCCTGTGGTGACATAGAACACACACTTGAGAGGGTTCAAGCGGATGTTGTATTGACGACACCGTTGAAAGATGATTCGTAAATCATCGAGGTGCTGGGTGCATTTCTTGGATCGAGCAGTGAGGTCGTCTAAGTAGGCGAGGATGATTGCAGCCAGATCGTGAAAGATGTATGTCATTTCCCACTGGAAAGTTGCGCCAGCATTTTTTAGGACGAAGGGCATGACACGATATGAAAAAGTACCCCACGGGGTAATAAATGTGGTTTTATACTGAGTGACTGGGTGGATTTGAATTTGGTTATAGCCAGAGAATCCGTCCATAAAGGAGAGAATCCGGCGCAGTCGTCGATAATTTGATCGATGAAAGGCATTGGAAAGTTGTCTTTTGGACATGCATTATTGAGATCGCGAAAGTCGGTGCAAACGCGAATAGTGCCCTTTTTTTTGTCGACGGGTACAGGGTTGGAAAACCATGAGGTATAAGCGATGGGGTAAATAAACCCGGTTGTACACAATTTTTCAATTTCGGCTTTGATAGCCGTGGCCTTGGACGGGTGTAGAGGTCGCTGTTTTTGGCGAACTAGTGTGATGTCAGGGCAGGTGTCGATGCGATGCTCTCCAATAGAGGGATCGAGGCCAGGCATTTCTGTGTATGACCAGGCGAAAATATCCCTATATTCCTGGAAGAGGGCTTTATATGCGGCGATTTCCTGAGGAGTGCAAGCAGCTCCAATGATGATTTCTTCGACGATGTCATCTTTAATGGAAATGTCGATTTTGATGGTGGGGGAAATGTTGGCCAGATTACCTTCTTCAAAAGTGTCGGGGGCAGGAATGGGATTGTTGAACCAATTGATAGGCCCTGATGGGATAAAATATTTGGTTTTGACCGCGTAAATGGGGTTTTGGTTAGGAGGAATGAGGGATTCCTGCGGAAGGAAGAGAGCACGATGATGTAGTGCGTCCCAGGGAGAGTCTGGGCATTGTAGCTCTTCGAGTATTTCCTCATCGCATTGGAAACGACGGGAATATAAGGGGTCGTGAGGAGTGACCTCGGTGACGATGTGGTTGCCCCCTGATGGAGAAGCATGGGGAGAAATGTCAGGAGATGGTGAGGGTTGACTCGACATAAACCATATATTGAAGTACTGAGGGGTACCCGTGATGGTTGGGTGGAGAATTTCCGTAGGGGAATGAGAAGGAGAATTAGGTGGGTTATAGGGTAAATCCTCACATATGTCATCTAAGAACCAAGGAGGCATTGGGAGTGCCCCGGGTTCAAGATAAATTACATGAAGATCCTCTAGTGGCGAGGAAATGTCAATTATTGCCTCTACGGGTTGGTGACGCAGAGCCAATTGACATTGCCTATATGCCAGGATCATAGGATACTGGTATGTAAAATGAGCTAATGAATCGCAAAGAGAGCAAGGGCATCTCATGCGTTCATTGACTGAAGTGGTGACATAACGTATGTCAGTGATATTTGAAGAGGACATAGCAGGGCATGGGTTGTTTTGGAAGTTCTGGCGTACAACCGCTAATGTCTGCCGAAAGCGTGGCAGTGATGGGCAATGATGGGTGTAATGACCATATTATGAACATATAGCACACGCATATTTGGTCCTCAACCCTTTACTACTAGAAGGTTGGGTGGTAGTAGTGGGACTAGCAGTAGTGACGGGTGTTGTGGGAGTTTGATTGAGGGGAATCAAATTCCGTAATTCCGGTAACGATGGGCAGTTGTTGGTTTGGTGACCCTCTTTCTCACATAGTGTGCAAGGTGGTGGGATGCATGGAGGAAGTGGAGCTGTGGGCTCCTTCTTCTTTCTCCTACCCCCAGCTGTAGCAGGGGGGTTAGGGAGTATGGGGGTAGTGGGGGTAAGGACGGGAATCATCATGGGGAGGCCTTCCTGTGGAGGAAGGGATGGGAGAGGGACCATCTCAGGTGGATGTAAATACCACACTGGGATGGCTAACACCATATTAGGTAGTGTGAGTGTTGCGGCTACCTGGAAAGCTTCGATACCGGTTGGAAGGTAAAAAAAGGGAATTTGAGTGAGGGGTTGGGGAACTGTCTCCCAAACGGGACTCTGCCCCTGAGGGGACGTGGATTCGTGGACTGTTGAGGTCGACGAGTGCGCAGGAGGCTCTGGCTGGAGTGGTTCTGCGACTATTGAGATGTCAGGAATGACTGAAGCCTCCTGAGGAGGATGAGCATCCTTCGTGTGAGTTTCGTTAGATGAGATGACACATACTTGATTAGGGGGAAGGAGTGGTGGTGCTCCATGGTATGTCCCTAATAAGGATGGATCTTTGAAAATCCCAGGACCCATCTCGATGAGTGGATATGCGTCTTTGTTGGTGTGAATGAGAGGAAGAATGTTATCAAGATTGACAGATGGGTTAGGCTCATAATGTGAGACTTGGTCGATGGTCACAATCTTCCCATTGTGGGGGAACATGATTGTCTGAAAGACGGAAGATGCCACTGCCTTCATAGCATACATGTAGCTACGTCCGAACAAGATATTGTAATCGAGCGGAGCGTCGATAACTTCGATTTCAATGAGAATAGTTTTGCCCCCGAGTTCCACATGGACATTTTGGAAGAGCCCTTCAAGAGATGACGGTCGTCCGTCATAAGCTTGTAATGTGATGGTGGAGGGTATGAGTTCTGGGGAACCAAGCTTCTGCCATACTGTTTTGGACATGATGCATGTAGATTCCCCTTCATCGATGATACACCGATGAACGGTGATGTTCCGTATTTTTACTGGTATTTGAATAGCGACCAAGGCGGGAAGATGAGGTTCACAACTATCAATATCAAAAGTGATGAGTCGAGTATCTGCAGGGTTGACTGCCCCCAAGGGAGAAAGTAGTGATTTCCGCTGCGTAGGACAAGTCTGGAGGACTTCCAAGACTGACATGGCAGCCAGGGATTATGCTAAGTCGTCTACCAGGCTGTAGTTATGAGCGACCCTAGCCTGTGGGTTGTGGACATTCCTGCGCAAGGGGATGCGAGGGATGCGAAGTGGTGGTTCGGCGGAAGGGAGAGGGATCACCAAAGGGGGTCCCATCGGTGTAGGGTTTTTCTATGGAGAGATAGGGGTAGACTCAGCTGGTGTCTGATACTGACGATTGCGTGTTTGTAGAAGAATTTCTTTCTCACTGGTGAGGAGAATCGTTCGCTCTGCTGGATTGTTGGGGTTGTGGTATTGACTCACCTGAGGTGGGGGATGCTGATCCAGGTGGATATCGGTGGCCACCCACCTTCTCCAACTGGCCCAAAACATGTTTCTGGCAATTTTGGTAATTTACTATTTTTAGCAGTTTTAACTTCCGGGGCCATTTTGAGGCCCTAAACGATGTTTTTTGGGAAA
>ML780306.1:609263-622719 GCA_009831015.1 Picea engelmannii
ATGATGTTTCTTCATGGCTTTTTATAGCATTGCATTGGGTGATTATGTAACTCCTTTGAAGTGTGAAAAGGGGCTCTTTAGGGCTTCATTAGGTCTTTGACCAACCTACCATGCAGATTCAGCTCAGATTTGAGGGTCAAATCGGATTGGGAGCTAATCCATAAGTGGTTGGGAGGCTGACCAATTCAATAAATGCGCCGTTTAGCAGGTGCGCGGGTTTTTGCGCCAACAACCGTGCATCGTGCGCGTATGCACGCATGGTACGTTCTTGTTCCGCGCATGTGCACGTGCACCAAACTTTTGTCAAGCGCCCTTCAATTTTTGGTTACTTTGTATAGTTTTTGACCTTTCTGGAATGCTATGAAATTAATTCAGTGCCATGAATGACTTCATTTCTGTTTGACGATGCTGAGTTCTTGTCGCCATGTGTGGACGAAATTTTAGTGATAACACTATGTGCCCCAACAATTTTGCCTCCTGCATGGAAAATAGAGACTTCTTGGGATTTAGGGAGAGACCAATTTTTATGCATTTCAAGAAGACCCTTCTCAGATGCTGACAATGTTCTTTATCATATCTGGAGAAGACTGTAATGTCATCCAGATAGATGACCACAAATTTATCCCTTTCTCCAATGAAGGCGATGTCCATGGCTCGTTGGAAGGTTACCCCTACGTTCATCAATCCAAAGGGCATCTTAGCATACATAAATGTACCCCAAAGAGTGGTGAAGGCCATCTTTTCTCTGTCTTCAGACATAACAAAAATATGATTAAAGCCAGAGAATCCATCAATCATGGAAATCCTAGATGCACCTGTCACCCTCTGCAATATGTGTTCCATCTTTGGCAAAGGGTAATTTTCCTTCTTAGAGATTCTGTTCAAGTTTATGAAATCGACACACAGTCTAATTTCTCCATTCAGAATATCTCAAAGGGACAATGATTTGGGCATCCAAAATCTTCTTTACCTCCCTCTCCATAATAGGCAACAACATAGGATTTATTTGTCTTAATTTCTGCCTAAATGGTTTGGCCTCCTCTTTCAATGGGATCTTATGCTCAATAACACTTGTGTCGTATGTCCCGAGGTCTTCATAGGTCCAGACAAACACATCAACATACTCGACCCTTTTCTCCCTCGACAAGATGCTTGACAACTTGACAAATTTTGGATCCTTCTCTGTGCCAATATTGCACTCAGACACATCAACATCGTCATTTGAAACTTTACCCTTTACTGCCACATCATTTATGTCAAATGGTCTTTCCAAAGGAACTATTCCCTTTGGGATATGATTACTGGGCAAATTGACAATATGATGATCAACAATTTTGTTTAGAAAAACATCAACATGAGGATCTATTTCAGAATCAGGATCTTGATCAATGTGTAATGCAAAAAACTCATCAACAATCTCCAGGAACCTTTTGATTTCAAGATCACCCTTAAACACTTTCCAATGATTGAAATTGTCAAGTATAGAGGGTCTATATTTCACTTCTACATCATACCTGAGTTTAGGTGGCAGAGGGACTTTGAAATTGCTTGCTGAAACAACCAGAGAATCGACCATAACATTCTCTTCTCTTGGAACAAATGAAATGTTGAAAGCTAAGAAAAAAGTGTCAACCATATCCCAGACTTCATTTCTATAACTTCTAAGCCGAGGATGCTTGTCTTGATAAATATTTCTAATCTGATGGACAACTAATTCAACATCTCCAAACAATGATAACTCTTCAATCCCCATGTCTTTTGCAACCCTCAAACCCAAAACAAGAGCTTCATACTCTGCCACATTATTGGTATTTTCAAATTCTAACTTGTAGGAAAGAGATATAATTTTTTGGGTAGGTGAAACCAATACCACTCCAACACCAACACCTTCTCTAGAAGAGGCTCCATTAAAAAACATTTTCCAAATAGAGGTAATCAGAGGAGAATCTTCACAAAGAGTAAGGGACTGCTTTCTGATTTCAAGAGGGGGCTCAGGGGCATCTGTGAGCTGCAATAAGTTGGATCCCATATCAATATCAAGTGAAAAAATAGGATGGTTGGTGGGGTTTGATTCATCACTAATAATGTAGGCCAGCTGAGATTCTCTGTACAATCTTCTATGCTCCCCCCAAACACAAGAATAGTAGCATATGTGAGGTCCATTTGCAAAGTTCCTCCAAGTCTTTTTTATCCAAGATCTTGACAAGAGCATGCCAAACTTGGGGGGAACATCAGGTACCACGATATCCATGACCACACTTTTCATGGGCAGCTGAAACAAGGTCACAACCATATCCTTGATGATCCTAAGACATTTCACTTTCTTAGAGTCAAAATAATATAAGTCATGGTAAGTCTTTGTGACTTCTAGTCCAAGCTCATCCATGACCGTTTTGGGCATGAGATTGTGAGATTCCCCTGAGTCCATCAAACAATTATGCAACACCTTGTCGTGTATGTTCAGATATGTATAGAAGGGAGATGATTAATCATATCTATCTTATATCAAAGGACCTAAGACGACTGCTGGATTTTCGTCTTGAAGGTTTATTAAGTCTATGGAATGACATGCTAGTTCAGACTGCAATAACTTAGAGAGGGACCTTTTAAAATATTTGTGCTTGACTAGCTTTGAAAGGGGCACAAGGATTCTGATCTTTTGAATTTTGTGCTCAAAGGTAAAAGAGGAGGGGTGCTTAATAATTTCTCTCACTTCTAGAATAGGACCTTTGACCACTGGTGAGGGGTTCTGTGTTTTCTTCTCCTTGTTGTTGTTTGCTACATCTTTAGTAGGCTTCTATACTTTGGAAGGCTGATAAGGGATGTCAGACTTCCCTTCTTTCTTCTTATACCTGAGGCTATATTTATTGGGACTACTATTGGTCTTCTCCCCTTTACTCAACTCATTTATTTGGTTGTCCATGAGAGACTCCTCGTATGTAGATTGGGTTAGATGGGGAAATGGGGAGGTGTCTCCGAGACAATGGATTTCAGGATCAAGATCTTCTCCCTCTCCTTCTTCATCAACAACAAGATTATTTTGGAGAGGAGTTTGGATTTTCTGATCATCCCTATCTCTGTTTTGAGGCTCTCTTGGAAGTATCTGAGAGGTATTGTTTGGTCTTCTGAAGTTACTTATGTTATCGACATTTTGGGAATTCTTGTAACTCTGCTTCCCTTCGAATTTCATCTTCTCCATTTCTGCAGAAAGAGATTTTACCATCTTGGTCAATTCGTCTACTTGAGGGTGGGATGTAGAGGAACCAGAGGTTGAAGCTTCAGATCTCCCCCTTCCTCTGTCTCTATCAGCCTTGTTCCTAAGTCAGTCAACCACCAATACGTTGGACTCTACTTCTAGGGATGCATCTTGCATATGAGCTAAGGAAGTATATCTTCTCTCTCTTAACAGGAGGCATAAATCAGGGTCAAAAGCACTAGCATATGTAATTTTGGAAGATGCTTCTGTAGGCTTTATCTTAGCAGGAATCTTATTCTATATTTTGTTGAATCTTTTGGAGAAGTCAGAGACAAATTCTCCCTCTTTTCTATTTAGGGACCCAAACTCTATGATATAATACATAAAGTCTTTTTTATCCCCCCATTGTCTCAAGAAAACATTGTCTAAAGCCTCAATCCCAACAATGGATCCAGGGGTCAACCCCCTAAACCATTTCCTAGCCTCACCATCAAGGCTCTGGACAAAGTATCTCATCCACACATCCTCGTTTTAAATATTTAGATTGTCTACATAACTGTAGAAGGCAGCAAGGTGTTCTTCAACAATTATGTCTTCTTCTCCTGTGAATTTAGGCATGTATTTTAGGTAATCTCCAATAGGGAGAGAATTCATTGGCTGAGGTGAGATTAGAGGGGAATATCTCGCAGCCACTATGGAATCCATTATGTTCCTAGGGGGATTAACACTTTCCATATGGATGATCTAGAGGAGAACCAGGAGGAGATGTAGCTTGAACAGGGGAGGTTGGAACTGAGCCTCCAGGAGGAAAGGGAAACAACAAAGGATTTGAGGAAAAAGCTATAGGGCTTGAGGGGACAAGGGTTTCTCTCTCTATAAAAGAAACAAATTTAATAGGAGGAGGAGTAGTGAATCTCGGGCTGGGAAAATCTTCAGGTGTTCTGGGTTCAGACTAGGGTACAACTCCTGGATAAACATAAATATCAAGGCCTTCCAAACTGAGACTGGGAGAGGGGAAACTAGCAGGAAAACTCCCAAAATTTAAACTTATGGAAGATCCAAAAGATTGTGTAATAGGAAAATGAGAGACAATTACTGGAGTTGTCAAATAAGAATAATGAAAATTATCAGAATCACCTGGTTCAGCAGTAGAAGTACCTTCTTGAAGGGTCTTTCATATTCTGATAATTTTCTCTGGGTCAGCTTCAGTTGTTTCTAGAGGCAGCTGTGGAGTAGACCTCTTGTGTTTTCCTCTGGAAGCAACAACTGTAACAGTGGATTCACCTTAATGGAGTCGCCACAATGGAGTTTCCAGGTGAAAAATGCAATCTTCAATGGTTCTAATGTCCAATGCACCTTCAGAATCAGAAGCTTGTTGTCATTCTATCCCAAGGAAATGTCTTCAATTCGTTCCTCGAAAACGACACCAGAAATGTTAGCACTAGAAGTCACCTCCTAATTGCAGGGGAGGTAAGCCCAGTACCCATCAATTTGTATGTCACAATGAATAAATTTAAGGGGGGTCTAATGGACGCAGACTTAGGATAATATTTCTTTAACTCAGAAAACTGGGCTGGTTTGCACATGTAGGTGAGGTATTGATTCAACTTTAGTCAGTAAGATGTAGTAAGGGTGAGTAGAAGGAAGAACTTAAGGAGAAAGTGTAAAGGTCTACTATAGACATCCGATCTTCCAACAACCTAAGGATAAGAAACTTAGGAAACAAGGTCCTCTTTGATTCAAAGTTTTAAGAAACTGAACGAAATTATAACCAGACTGAGATCAAACATAAATCACAATACAGTTACAACAACTCGACTGGTTCATCCATGCTCGAGTCATTCAGTATCAGAGGCAAAGAGACGGACGAAGAAAGATGACTGTCATCAAACAAGAAGTCTCAAGTAACAATACATAACTAGAGAACCAGAGGCTTCATTAAAACTTTACAATACGGGAGCGTAGCTCAACCATCGACCATAACAAAATGTCAAAACTAATTATTTATACTCAGAATCAATTTGCCACTACTAGGAGTGTGACTTGACCATTACAATCAAATCTTTTCTTCTGCATATTCTTATGTCAGTCTGCACATGCATCCTTATGTCAGACGCGAACTTAGATCAATATAGGTTTTGCAGGAGAATACATTGACAGGGGAACTTTGGGCTGACAGTCTGCCTCCACGACCATCTTTTCCATGCTTTCTATTTATGGAGTGAAACGAGGTTTCAACCACCTCCCCCATCTCAATTAACTACTTTCATCGGGATCAGGAGGAGGCCTGACACCCATGAATGTTCCAGGTGATCCCCACGATTTCTTCGAGTCAATCCTGGTGTCTCGAAGTCACGTAGATATTTTCTATGACCAACGTGGGTGTTTCAGCCTTTGACATAGCTCCTTTCCATTAATCCAAGTAACCTTAGGCTGTGACCACGAGCCCAAATCCTGGGTGCTTCGTGATTTCACGTTTCGCAAACCTGTGTCGCCCTCCATGCGGAAACCCCCAAGTTACGAAATCACAACTTCTTGGATCTAGTGCCACGTGCCCCTTTGAATCAGACGACCCAGATAAATGTCGATATTTTGGGATCTTAGGCCTTTGACATTTCAGGACTCGGGAAGATTTCACATTCCCCACTTCATTTTTCTCGAAATGAATTTCTTTGCGGTTCGGATTTGATACCACACATCTTGCTGGATCAGACGACCCATGCTGATTTTGGGTTTCGGGAGTTTGGACCTTTGACGAATAAATTTAACCACATTTCGAACTCTCGATCCCCACGATTATTATTCATCATTTATCTCTCCCAATGAGATCCGCGACCCAGATTAAATCTTTGCTTGACCTTAGATCTCAGGCCTTTTCCCCGACATTAAATTTTGGGAAGCTTTCAGATTTTAAATACCCGTGAACCATCGATATGAACTCCACTTGGAATCCCAGCCACTGAAAACTGATCTTGCCCACTCGCTTGATTCAAGTCCATATCAGATCGCTCTAAGTGTTTCACTTTGTGCTTATGGCTGCGACATGTGTAAATAAATACTCGAACGACTGGTTGAGGGCTCGAGAAAGAAAAAGGATCAGTGACAGAGGTAGAGAGGGAAGTGATTAACCTTAGAGAAAACAAAAAATCTTGGGGCCGAGACTTCTCAGGTAGGACTACAAAAAACAAAATGTCGCTCAAACGATCGAGGGAAAACACAGAGAAAACTACAAGTCGAAAGGGAAAAACTTAATATTTGGTCAACGAAAAGGTGAGAGACAGGGAAAAATTACAGACTTAGATAGAAACCACAAACCCACAGGACTCTGACAAGTTCATGTGATAATAGATACCAAAACATGGACCTCAACCATATGCAACTGTAAACAAAAAAAGGGCCTCCAAGACATGCCTCGAGCATGTTCCATATCATCCATGATAAATACACACAAAAACATACCTCTGATCCTACAAACACTCTGTTGTATCAGATGACAGATGAGTAAACCAACCTGGGCATTAACAATCTGCTACGAGCATCACTTCACACCCTTTCACAAGATTTTCACTTGTCCGCAACTTCCTCCACTACTGCTTGCAGATATCCATTCTTTTCTCCACTGCATCCCATGTACATCCACACTCTTTTGACCTGCAACCCGCGAATACCTCAAAAACTAGGATTTCTGCAACTCCGAGACTTTCACCTTCGACCTTCCTTCGCACCTTAGACTTTCTACCTCAGAGTTAGCCTCAGATTCACCAATAGACCAAAATTTCTTCACAAGATATATAATCAATAGATATGTATATGAATGTACTTATGAGAGACTCCTTGAGGTGTATTTATACTTTTTCTAAGTAACCTCTTTTCTTACTTTAGGGGTTTCTTGTTACAACCACTTAAACCTTTCATTTATTGTATTTTAACCAACTAGGGTCTTTGTAACCCATCTTTGCGGATTCCAACTTCATGACCACGTAACTCCTCAAATGTGATTTACTAACCATGTGGCATACCGCCTATCATCGAAAACAGTGTGATGAGCACTATCTATCCATGAGTGAGTTACCTACATTTACACTTTCCTTCATGACCTTTTTCATTGATCAACTATGGGTCCCATGACCACAACTTCAGGGATTTATTTAGACTTCTTCAAAACGTCTTCCCGTGAGGGACATTCTTAGAGCTACGCCATAAGGGGACCACTTTGGAGACTTCTCCAAATACACCCATCACATCTGTTGACATCAATGACAACCACTACTTGTTGACATCAATGACAACCAATTTTCCAACAATATCCCCCTTTGGCATTGATGGAAACAATGATGGCATGGAAACACTCATGCTTCTACTCATGCTCTCTCCGTGACCATCGCTCCCCCTGTCTCCATGCATATGTTCTTTCTCTCCATTTCCATGCATTTGTTCTTTCTATCCATTTCCATGCATCTGTTCTTTCTCTCCCCCTTTGACATAAATGGAAAAGGGTAATTTTCCTTGGGGATGCTCCCCCTATCTACAAGCCTTTTTTTTCTCTTCATGGTGCTTCCTCGTGTAAATATATGATGTATATGAAAAACATTCAAATGATTCTTTACTTGGATTCTTCAAGTATTTTGATTCTCCCACCCTATATTACTATGCCTCATGCCGTGTGGATCACTATGGGGTAGAAAATACTTCAACTTTCTATAGAAGATACTCAAAGCTCTCCCTTAGAAGAGGTTTAGTGAAGATATTTGCAATATTTTGTTTTGTCCCAATGTACTCTAGATTGATGTTCTTCTCTGTAACGTGTTCACGTAAAAAGTGAAACTTGATCAGAATGTGCTTTGTCTTAGAATGCATTACTGGATTCTTGGAGATACTGATAGAACCGATGTTATCACAGAGAATCAAAATAGGCTCATCATATTCTACTTGTATATCCTACAAGGTCTGCTTCATCTATGGAACTTGAGTGAAATATGCTTCCGCTACAATATATTCTACTTTTGTTGTGGACAAATATACTGATGTCTGTTTATTGGTCAACCATGATACCAGACACTCACCCAAGTAGAAAGTTTCTCCACTTGTACTTATTCTATCATCAATGCTACCTTCCCAATATGCATCTTTATGGGCTACCAAAGATAGATCATTCCCTTTTGGATACCATAATCCAAAATCTTATGTTGTCTTGAGATATCTGAGTATTATTTTTACTTCCATGACATGTGTTTCTTTCGGTGCTTCTTGAAATCTCACAACCTGTCCAACTGCTTGCATCACAGTCGGTCTTGACACAACACATAGAGTAAGTTGTCAATCATTGATATGTAGAGTCTTTGATCTTCATCCTTAGATTCATCTTCCTCTCTCAACTTGCAACTGGTTTGGATACGAGTACTTACGGGTTTGTACTCTTCCATTTCAAATTTATTTATCATTTCTGTGATGTAATTGGTCTGGGAGATGAAAATACCTTGATCACGCTAACATATTTGTAATCCCAAAAAGAAATTCAACTTACCGAGCAAAGAAATTTCAAACACATTTTCCATGTATTTGGAAAAATTATGACTCATCATGTCATCATTTATCCCAAAGATAATATCATCTACATAAACTTCAATTATCAATATATTGTCTTGATCCACTTTTATGTAGAGATTGTTGTCTTCATTTTCCTTCTTGAATCCTTGTTGATGTAGATACCTTTCCAACCTTGAATACCATTCTCTGGGGGGATGCTTGAGTCCAAACAATTATTTCATCCTAAATACATAATATTCCTTTTCTGATAGTAGAAACCCTTCATGATGTTTGATGTAGAATTCTTCTTCTAATTATCCATTCAGAAACGCTGATTTTACATCCATATGATACACCTTGATTATTTTGGAACATGCATAGGCTAATATTAATCTAATTGCTTTCATCCTCGCAACTGGGAAAATGTCTCTTCAAAATCTGTACCTTCAATTTGGGAATATCCTTTGCATACTAACCTTGCTTTATTTCTGGTTACCTGTCCATCCTAATTTAGTTTGTTCCTGAAAACCCACTTTGTACCAATCTTCTTGTTCTTTGACCTTGGAACCAATTCCCATGTGTCATTATTCTCTATCTGATCCAATTCTTCATCCATAGCCTTGATCCAATGTTCATCCTTACTGGCCTCTTCAAAAATGCTTGGTTCAACTGTTGATAACAATGCTAGTTGTTGTTGTTCTGGTGAAAGTATTCTTCTTTGGGTTTCAACTCCTGCATATTTATTCCCAATAATATGTTCTGGTATATTATTTTTCTGTACTCGTTGACTAGGTGTATTATGAGGTATTTTCTGCTCATCTTCCTCTGGCTTCTCTTCTTCTTCTTCTGCTTCTTCTTCTACTTCTTCTTCTTTTAAATCTTCTTCGTCATCCTGCTCTTCTGAGTCTTTGCTTCCTTCCTTTTCCTTCCATACATATGTCTTGTCAATCGTTACATTGATTATTTCCATGATTCTATTGAGTCTTGTACTGAAGAATTTATATGATTTTATTATTCTTGAATACCCAACTAATATGCTCTTATCACCTCAGGAGTCAAATTTTCCAATCTTGCCATATTCTCTTTTGATATAGAATTTTCTTCCAAATACTCTGAAATGATTCACATTTGTCAGTCTTCCTTTCGATAACTTGTAGGGAGTCTTAACACTATTACTTATGAGCATTCCTTTGTTCAGGATGCAAACTGTTGTATGTACTTCTTGTTCCCAAAATATGTCACTCAACTTGGAATCTTTGAACATGGTTTTGGCCATTTCTTGTATTGTTCTATTCTTCCTTTTGACAACTCCATTTTGCTAAGGTGTCCTGGCTGCCGAGAATTGTCTCTTTATTCCATGTTCGCTACATAAATCCATGAATTCCTTTGATGTAAACTCTCCATTGTTTGATCTTATGTACTTAATTTTCAAATCCCTCTTAGTTTCAACCATCTCTTTGTATATATTGAAGTGTTCAAATGCCCTTGACTTCTTCATGAGAAAGAAAACTGCAATTATTCTTGTGTAGTCATCAACAAGTAACATAAAGTACTCTTCACTATTTAATCCCTTCGTTCTTGTAGGTCCACATAGATCATTGTGTAAAATCTCCAATGGTTTTGTCGTGGAGTAATATTTTGACTTGAACTTGGTACTGGTTTTTTTTCCTTGTAGACAATGCTCACATAAAGTATTTGTTGGCTTTGAGATCTGAGGCATTTCTTTCACTGCTTCCTTTCTACTAATTTTGACAAGGTTATCAAATTTTATGTGACCCATCCTTCTGTGACAGAGCCGACTTTCAGTTTCCTTTCCCAAGCAAAATTTTCCCCTTCCAATATCATTCAATACATATATGTTGTTTGGGGTTCTTCTAGTTGTAGCAACCAATTTTCCTGATCCTTCTTTTCTTATCTCACATTTTTATGAGTAAAACAAAAGTTTGTGTTCTTGATCACACATTTGACTGACACTAAGAAGATTGTGCTTCATATCTTCGACTAGTAGAACATTTTCTGCCTTGGCATCTTTGCTTCCAAGCTTGATTGTGTCTCTACCTATTTTTCTAAATGAGTTATAATTTCAAAATGAAATTGATCCATCTCATTCCTTCTTCATGGTTAGAAACATGTTCTTGTCACCTATCATATGATTTGAACAACCATTATCAACATAACACCCACTTTTATTGTGTTTCTCTTGTAGAGAAAGCGAGAATTCTTTCAATGTTGAATTGATCCTTCTTTCTTCTCCATATCCTTTGTGGTTCCTGTTTGTGACTGTTGATATTCTTCTTTGGTTCCTTTGGAGGAATAGTAAACCTACAACCTTTGGCCATGTGTCCAAAATTGTTGCACTTGTAGCACTCTATTTCATTAATTAGTGAACCAAAACTGTTGTGATTTTTGTTATGTTCTTCATATGACTTTCTGAGATAACCGTTGTTTGAATATCCTTCGTAGTTGCTTCTGTTCTTGGCATAGGCCCTACAATTTACAACTTTGTGACCAAATTTTTTACAATAATAATATAAATCGAGAAAATTAGTTTGATACCTGAATGTAGGGGATCTTTTGAATGGTGTTGCTCTTCTAAAGTCTTATTCTTCTTGAGATGTTGCTGATTGTTGGTTCCGTGTTCAGAATCTTCTAGGTGGTCCATTTCCTCTGTGTTTTTATTCTTGAGTACATTTGACTATTTTTGCATAGGTGCTTTGTTATTCTTCCTATTTCGTCGTCTTGGATCTCAAAACTTTCTCGGTCTGCATATGGTTGTATCCTATTATGGACCTTTCATAGTATGGTCTTTGACTGCTGATGATCTCATACAATATTTTGGTTCTATTCTGCTGCATATCTTTCTTCTGAATATCTTTTCTTCCGATGGCTATTTCTGCTTTCAATATTTCAATCATCTTATCCTTATCTTTTAACTGATTTCTGAGTGTTTCTTCAATCCTTCTGTCTTCCTCTATCTGTTTTTTTAACTCATGATTATCTACTCGATTTCTTCTCAGTTGGAATTTTGAGATCCTTCTTTCTTCTTTAACTTTTCCTTGAGTGACTTGATTTTCTTTATTTATTTCCCTAGTTCTTCTAAGGCACTGATTAATTCTACTCTGAGATCGACTTCGCCTTCTTCTTTAGAATATTCAGAATCATCTTCTACTACCATGAAGATTAATCTTTCTAAATCACTGTCACTATTATCATCCTCGTCTAATGAAGATATTTCTTCCTTTGAGTAGAAACTTTTCTTGAAGAATTTCTTTTTGTTCCTTCACTTGTCTCCCTTTTTATTTTCTTTTTCTTTTTCTTCTTAGGATCTTCTTCTTCATCGCTACCTTTATTCTTAGCATAAGGACATTTAGAAGTAAAATGACCAATACCATCACAATTAAAACATTTCAATGGAAGCATACCATTTTACTTTCCAGTTCCTCTTTTTAACTTCCCTACAAAGTTTTCCACTTCTTTATCTTCCTCTGAATCATCGCTACAACTGCAATATGGTTTTGACTTTTTCTTGTTTTTCTTCTTTGTCTTCTTGGATGATTTGAACGCTTCTTCCTTTGTGACTGAATTCTCTTGTTCTATCCTCATTTCATAAGTTGTGAATATTCCATGTAGCTTGTCTATGTTCAAACTGCCAAGATCTATTCTTTCTTCCATGGATGGTATCTTAGTATCAAATCTCATAGGTAGAGATCTTAGAAACTTTCAAACGACCACTGATTCATCGAATTATTCTCCCATTCCTCTAATAGTGTTAATTGTTTCGTCAACTCGCAGAAAGTAGGATGCAATATCTTCCTCTTCCTTCATCTTCAATTGCTCAAACTTATCTCTAAGGGTTTGAAGCTTAGCTCCCTTGACTTTGGTATCTCCTTCATAAATATTTTGAAGTTTATCCCAAAGATCCTTTGCAGTCTTGCAATGCATAACTTTGACAAATATTGAATCATCCAGAATAATCAAAATGGTGCCTTTAGCTTTTGAGTTATATTTGTTGAGTTTCTTTCCATCTTTGTTAGTTGGGGGAGTGGCTGGAGCTTCATATTCGTCTATTAATGACTGCCAAAAATCAAATCCTCGTTCTTGTAAAAAGGTTTGAATCCTTTTATTCCAAAAGGCATAGTTCTGTCCATCAAAACTTGGTGCTCCAATCTTAGCGTATTCCATTATCTCCTTCCAGTGGTTAAATTTTTTCTTGAAGGACTTGCTCTGATACCAATTGTTGGAATACTGGGGGGGGAGGGTGAATAAATATTAACACTTTATTATCACTTTTAACCACAATATGTAATCATTAATATCATCAGCAATATATCATTAGGATATCATGAGCAGTGTAAATCAACAGAGCATATAGACATCCACAGAAACACAGTACGTGGAAACCCAAATGGGAGAAAACCACATAATGATTTTCTTATATATCAAAAGAATACATTCAATGGAAGAACCAAATTCCTAATTCTCTAGCTACAACTGGAAGGAGGATACAACCCCCTATTTACAGGCTCCAACCTGAAGGAATCTACAAATCCTTGAATTCTATGGCTCCAACCAGAAGGAGGCTACAACCCCTTGATTCTTAGGATCCAACTTGAAGGAAGGTCCAATTCCATGTGTTCTATGGCACTGACTGGAAGGAGGCTACAACCCCCTTTCCTTTCCCTATCCTGCCGCCCTGAAATATAAATGTAGAACAAACTGTCAATACCACTGATT
>ML780306.1:627072-649866 GCA_009831015.1 Picea engelmannii
TTTTTGGGTGGCATGTTGGCCAAGTATCACTTTTGAACCTTGATTTTGAGGTGGTTCTGCTAGACAATATTTCTTCTATTGTATCTCCCAAGTTTCGGCCCTTCTGGGTATGAAACTTTCTCTTATGTATTTCTATGATATTTATTCTCTACAATGCCATAGGTCTGATCAAAATTGGATGTGCCAAGTGGAATTTACGGTAACTTCCCCACAACTTCTCACTTGTATAGTGTACCCTGCACAAAATGATTGATATAAAATTCTGAAACGCGTACCAAAAATACTATAGACTGTCCACGATCCAATGCAACAAGTCCCACACAATTTGGATACTCTAGGAAGAAGTTATGATTGTTTTACCTGGAACACCTTATTGATACTAGTCAATAGGACTAGTCAGATACCCTATCTTACACAGGGTGTATCTACAAATTTAAGATGACCCGGAATCTGAAATTTTTACCATGGATACATTACTAATTTCTGTAAATATCCTCCAGATCTCAAGGTCTGAAACATTACAAAATTTTTTTATAGCAAAAATTCCGCAATGACTCAGTTCAGGATGATTCCAGAACCCTATCTTGTACAGGTTGTATCTCTGAAAGTATAATGCCTCAAGAGCTGAATTTTGAACCCAACGTACCTTGATCCATCTACTAAATATCCTCCAAGCCGTTCCTTCTGAAATGTTGTATAAAAAAATTTATAGTGAAAATGCCAAGGTGTCTCAGATGTAGTAGCGAAACCCCAAGACCTTGAGCTCTGATCCCATATGTTAAGAACCAAATATCAATATAGCATAGAAAATCCTCAGAAAAAGTACTGAATGCCTTGAAAAAGACATAATTTCAGATAATAATCCTCTTCGAGGGGACATCCTCCTTTTACCCCACTTAAATGTTCAAGTACAAGATGATTCAAAATGAAAATGTCTCCTTGGTATATATAGGAGACTAGGAGGTATAATTACAACTAATGGCCTAAAGCCAACATAAATAAAATAACATTACTAATCTAATATGCCCCAATTAAGGGGTAATGAGCCAATATTAGGGCTTAACACTGATACTGCCACTACCTTTAATAATCAACCTATAATCAACTTGTCACTGTCACATCAACCTGTAACCTGTCACTGTCACATCAACCTATAATTGATCAACCTGTAACCTGTCACTATCCCTGCCACTAATATATCAACTAAATCTGGTCATATAAACCATATCAACTTCAAGTACCCAAACCATGTATCACAATGTACCTCAAGCATGCATCATACCATATACCATAAGATATACCTCAAATATATGCCAATATAATAAAAATGTGCCTCTAACAATGAACCATAAGAACCATATACAATGTACCAAGGATATGTTTCAAGCATGTATCAATGATACCAAAACATGGACCTCGACCATATGTAACCATAAACCAAAAAAGGGTCTCCAAGACATGCCTCAAGAATGTTCCATATCATGCATGATAAATACACATAAAAACATACCTCTGATCCTGTAGAAACTCTATTGTATCCGATGACAGATGAGTAAACCAACCTGGGCATTAACAATATGGTACACGCATTCACACCCTTTCACAAGATTTTCACAGGTCCATGACTTCCTCCACTACTACCCGCATATATCCACACTTTTATCCATTGCATCTCACATACATCTTCTCCCTTATGAACTGCAACCCGCGTATACCTCATGTTGGCACAGGGGCAGACCCAGGGTTCAATGCTACAACAACACACCAACAAAACCCTAAATACCGACCCTTTCAACAACACATGCGAAGCAGATGAAGTCTCACCTGAGGTAGAAGCAGGGGTGGTTGCAGGACTCAGATGTATGCAACCTTAGCTGGGACACATACCTGTGATTCTAACACTTAACAGAGCACTTAGCAGTTAACATTCATCAATATCTAGTCTTAGTTACAATGCAGTTAAACCCTAATTACAAAGTATCATAGTATTCTTTCAGATCTAAGGTATTTAAACACTAAGAATATGTACATAAGTCAGATCTAACATCCATCCATATTATTAAGCATTAATCATCAATATATCATTCATCTATATTAAAGCACTAAGCAAGTAAACATATAAACACATCAATACATCGCACAAAGCATAGCAACACAACATGTACATGGTTCACCCCCACCCTCGGGCTACATCCACCAACTCTTCTCTTCTTTCTTATCTTTGGTAAATATTCTTATAGACACATAGCATCCAAGTACCACTCCGCAGAAGACAAGAGATCTGTGCGCACTTTGTCAGATCCTTCTTCTTCTAGCTAGGGTACAACACCAAGCCTTCACACAGTCTCTTACACCTACTTGCACTAGCCTTGCAAGCCTCACACAGTATGCACAAGGCACTTACAACTCTTGATCACATAGATCAAACTCTAACACTTATCCCACCGGCCTACTAGATCTCTCCTTCTTACATCGCCTAGCTACTTATTTATACATTACAAAATAGGCCTAAACATGGGTAAACCCATGGGCCGACATCCCATGCCCATTACATAATCCCGAATCCCAAAAAGGGCCCTAAAAGGGGTTGATATCCCGCGATCTCCGCTTCGTCTTGTGATCCACTTTTGATAGCCTGTCGAAGTCCCAAAATTAGGTCAAACATGACCAAGAATCCTCAAAACTTGGTCAAGGGCCAACAAGCCCCCAAATATCACCTGTGACTCATCCCGAGTCACTATGATCTGACCAGTTCTGCTTCAAAATCCTGAGCTTGGCTCGAGCTGCTTCGACTTGTTGATGTGCCATGGCCTCCTGTTCAACAAACTCTTGTATGACTTCTTTGTTGACAGGTCCCTCTAGGCGCTGTTTAGCTGTAGTGATGACTTGCTCCAATTCCACTCCTCGGCCTTCAATCTCTGTGAAAAGTTGGTAAGCCTCATCCTATACAGGTTGGAGCCTCTGAGTTACTTACATAACTCTACTCTGAATTATGTGGACCTGTTGTTGGGTAGTGCGTTGCTCTTGGGATCGCTTCATTCTTTCCACAACTGTCAGGGGCTTCAACTGGGCTTGCATTGTCTCTACTTGCTGCTTCGCTTCCTATAGCTATGACTCTAGTGCCTTCAATTTTGGATTCTCAATGAGTCACTCATACGTTTGGGCACTATGATCACTCAGTTGCTTGCATTCCATGGAAATGACTTTGATTCTTTCAACTGCGCTTCGACTAGTGGCTTCTCTTTGTTCCCTTACATCCTGCGGGGTGTCGGGTACGGTGCAGATCTCTAAGTTTGCTATTCGTTGTTGTAGCTGCTGGATAGCTTCAACGAGATGCTCTACTTGATGTGTGACTCAGTTTTCTGCCCGTGGTTCTAATATTATCATAGAGTGGAGTGCTCTGTTGACTGCTTCTTTCACTTCGAGTTGCTCTGCGAGCAATTGTTCTTTTTCTTATTTCATCTATGCTTTCTCTTCTTCAAACTTTGCCTGGAGAGCGATCTTCTCATGTTCTACAACTCTGTGTTTCTATACGAGTACTCCTTGCACTTGATTCAAGGCCAGGGTGGCTTGTTCTATTTCTTCTTGTGCGCAACAAAGGCGAGCTTCGACTGCATCAGATAGTCAACGGAGTTGGGTTGGCTTATCTCCCAACTCTGGTTCTCCTGATGGCAGGGGCGTAGTGGACACTATGTGGTTGGGAAAAAAAGATTGTTGTACCCCTCGGAGGTCAACCTTAACTCTTTCATACATTTCCTTTTTCTTATTTTCTTGTTTCTCCATGATTTCCAACGAAGTGTCGTTTAGGGATGCTATGATGAAGTCAAAATAATCAGTAGTGAGCACAATCTTCATCTTGGTCACGGTGGCTCTGGATTTCTTCCAGGAAGAAGGTTTCAGGGGATAAACCTTCCTCTTCTTCAGGGGATCAACCTCGTCTCTAGGCAATGTTACTTTGCCTTGCTTTTTTTCAGGTCATTTTCCATTTATCTCTTCTACTTTGTCATCACCCCCTTAGTTAAGTGATACTGAATCAGTCTTTCTTGAGGTGCTTCTTAAGTCTTGTACCTATTCAATATTCTTCCTTCTACTGGTGCCGAGTGTTCTCTATTCTTTGTGTGTGGTCTTTTGGATTTCAGGGTCAGACATCTCTGCAGGGTCAGTGATGATAAGGAGGTCTGCAAACCAGTCCTTAGTGATCTCCTCAAGGTCTTCTTCCCTGAGTTTTTAGTACGAATGAAGCTCCTCCTTATGTTCATGCGCTCGCGTTGTAAGGTAGATGAAGTGACGATCTGTGAAGAACTTCATCAGGGGCTGGAACCTCTGTAGGGTGTTCAGAGTCATGCGAGGTTTAGCTTCGATGGATCTCTTCAGCTAAAGGTAATATGTGTGAAAAACAACGTTCGACTGCCACTGTTTGTTCATATCAATCGAGTACCAGGGTGTGGTGAACTTCACAGCAAGCGGCTCAAATGATTCAATACCTAGAAAGGTCACACCTTCCGACATCTCACAGGCAACAAAGGTGATGAGGATCAGGAACCAGCTAAAGTGGAACTCGTAGCCCTGATCCTGTGCTTCACGGTAGTCTAGTTCCAGCTGATTAACTAGGTACTTTGACCAGTTCATCTATAGGCCTTCCACGCACTTCCCTGCAAGGTCAATGACAAATCTTGTGACCTGGGTGGGTCAGTTTTTCCTTACTAACTTTCTGACTATTAAATGGTTGGCTAGGCGCACTACACCATTCTAGATGGAGGCTACCATGTAGCATCTCATCCCCTTTTCAACATCGTCATATGTATCCTTGATATTTTGTGCTAGTGCACGATCTATGGATTTTCTTGGATAGAACTCCTGTGGGTTAGGTCCTTGCATACTTAATTCAGTGATCCTATGGATCAACATTAGATTGACTGTGTTACAACTATCTAGCCATAAGTATCTTCCATGGTAACATGAGAGGAGTATCTTGACGCAGGCATTGACTTCCTGGTGCCTTCCGAAGTGTGGGATTTTCATTACATTTAACAGGGTGGACTACGCAAGGTTCATCGTCCACGACTGGGGGATTATCTTTGAGTTCTTCCCCTTTTTCCTGGTCAGGTATTTATATGGGGAGAGAATACTATATTTCTTGTGATCTCCGAGGTTGAAGTCACTGAAGTTCAACGTTGCGATCTTGTCTTGCTGCACTAGAACTATGCGTATCCCCTTCAGGAGGTATGCAATAAACATGGTGTACTCGAAATCTCTTGGCACACTATCACGAATCATCACGCCAGCTAGAGGTGGGATGTAGTCGAGAAATATGGTTGAGATCAACTTCATATTTTCTAGGTCATCTCTGTGTTTGGTTCTCTTTTCCACTGAGGGTCAGGATGGTCTGGCTCCATGAGCAGTCGACAGAGAGGCTTGCACTCCTCTCGTCGATGATTCTTGTACACCCACAGACATCGCTCTTTTAGACATGACTCTCTAAGTCATGAGGTCGATGAGTACTTCCTTCACAGACTCTTCGAGTGTGCTAAGTTCTTAGGACATACACGATCGTGGTTGAATATCTCAGGTTCAAAGAGTAACTGCTCAATGCAATGGGATGGATGGCAATAGTGCGATGACCACTGTGAAAAATCAACTATTCTGTGGGATCAGATAGTCACAGTTGGAAAAAGTGTTCTCGTTGCGTGGTGCGATGGGATAAATAGATAAATTGGCAACATATCTCTTGCAATGGGTGAGAAGCCTTCATTAACTCAGTTCTGTCCGTTATGGTGCGGTCCCAACGATCTGGTGGCGAAATTTCTGACCATAAATTCCTTTCTACCCGTTCTGTCGTCAGTCGAACGATTATACTGTTCCCAATGACTATATTGCTTCACCATGGCAAAGTGCCATGTGACGCAGTTCTGATATCCCAACGAAGTTCCAATTTTGCAAATTTTCATTCTGCGAAGTTCCCTCTGAAACCTTCTGTAACTTTTCGATATTAACTCTCTTCTTACTTAGTTTTTTATCATTATTTCCAGTGAGCTTTGTCTCAGAACTCCTTTTTCCATTCTGATTCTTATCTTCTTTTGGTAGAGTAACTTCACTCTTTTGAGATTCTTTCCTAGAAATCAGGGGTAATACTTCATCTGTATCTAGAATAGATACTTTAGTCTTCTGTAGGTCATTTAGTGTTCTTCCCACTTCGACATCCAAGTCTCTGGTTTTAAATAGCTTCGCTCGGTTCTCCTGTTCTTCAATCAAGTGTGTGATCTTCCTAGTCATGAAATCTTTCAACTCTTGCTTCTTTTTTTCTAAGACTTCTTCTTCTTTCCTTCTAGCCCAATCTCCTTCAAGCCAAGGTTTTCCTAGTAACATAGCAAATGGAGCGTTGTTCTCAATAAATTTAACAACTTCAAATTCTTCCTCTGTCGAAGTTCCATGAGCACTCATAGATATCTGGGTAAGTCTTCCACACATGGTTATCAGTTTTACTCTAAATAATCCTATTCCTCCCAATGAAGGAATCATAATAGGCTCCCCTAAAAGTTTCCAAGTTCTTTCTGTCATGATATTCACCTGTGTTTCCTCATCCAGAACACAGTCAATGTTGAAGTCTCCTATTCTTGTTTCAATGCACTCTTTTTCTTTGAAGATCTCTAATAAGATGATATGTCGGTGGTCATTTAGGGTTTCTTTCATATGTAGCAATACTTTTTCTGATTCTCTCTGGGGTTCTGCCATAATCTCAGTTTTTGGATCTTCCTTATGGTTTTATTGGTTCATATTCATTCTTTCAACCTTAGCAATCATTCTAGGGAAATACAATACTTCATGGTCCATATCTCTACAACAAAGACATCTAGATTTTCTACCAAGGCATTCCTTAGCTAGATGTCCCGGTCTTCTGAAACGGTAACAAAGGGTTAATCCTTTCTTTCTCTTAAATGATTCCCAACCTCTCATGTACTGCGCACTAGGATCACGGTAGCTAACCTGCAACAAATTCTTTCTAGGGTCCTGCATCCATTTGTTAGTCCAAACATTCTCTCTATGCATAGGTATAACACATCTTTCACTATTCTTATCAGATTTACTCATATCAAATCTTCTTTCTTCTACCAGTACCCTAGTTTTCAAGATAGGACAAATCTTATCAAACATACCTAGATCCATACTTTAGAAACAAAAATTTCCACTAATCTTATATTCAGTAGAGCACAAAGCTTCTAGATCTAAAAATTTTCACTATTCTTACCTCTATTAGAGCACAAAGCGTTCAGATCTTACCTCTTTTCTTCAGACCAAACTTCTTTTCTTAGCACAAAGCTTCATAGATCGAGTAGAATACTGCACACTATAGCGACAGATCTATGCACAGAACTTCACAATTTCAGGTCAGATCTTTGCACAAAGCTTCTTCTTCCTCAATTCCTAGAAATCACAGTTTCAGGTCGGATCCTTGCACAAATATTCTTCTTCCTCAGTTCCCAACAATCATAGTTTCACGTCCCGATGACGAAACCATTTGTTGGCACAGGGGTAGAACCAGGGTTCAACGTTACAATGAAACATGAACAAAACCCTAACTAGCAGCCCTTTCGGCAACACCTGCGAAGCAGATGAAGTCTCACCCGAGGTAGAGGCAGGGGTGGTTGCAGGGCTCGGATGTCTGCAACATTAGCTGGGACACATACCTCTAATTCTAACACTTAACATAGCACTCAATAGTTAACATTCATCAATATCCAGTCTTAGTTACAATGTAGTTAAACCCTAATTACAAAGTATCACAGTATTCATTCAGATCTAAGGTATTTAAGCACTAAGAATATGTATATAAGTCAGATCTAACATCCATCCATATTATTAAGCACTAAGCATCAACAGATCATTCATCTATATTAAATCACTAAGAAAGTAAACACATAAACACATCAATACATCGCACAAAGCATAGCAACACATCATGTACGTGGTTCACCCCCACCCCGGGGCTACGTCCACCAACTCTTCTCTTCTTTCTTATCTTTGGTCGAGCTTCTTATAGGAACATAGCATCCAAGTCCCATTCCACAGAAGACAGGAGATCTGTGCGCACTCCTCTATATCCTCCTTCTTCTAGCTAGGGTACAACACCAAGCCTTCACACAGTCTCTTACAACTACTTGCACTAGACTTGTAAGCCTCACGTAGTATTCACAAAGAACTTACAACTCTTGATCACATAGATCGAACTCTAGCACTTAGCACACCAACCTACTAGATCTCTCCTTCTTACATCACCTAGCTACTTATTTATACATTACAAAATAGGCCTAAACATGGGTAAACCCATGGTCTGACATCCAATGCCCATTACATAATCTCGAATCCCAAAAAGGGCCCTAAAAGGGGTCGAGATACCGCGATCTCCGCTTCGTCTTGCACTCCACCTTCAATAGCCTATCGAAGTCCCAAAATTAGGTCAAACATGACCAAGAATCCTTAAAACTTGGTCAAGGGCCAACACCTTAGAAACTTGGGTTTTTGCAATTCCAAGACTCACCTTCAACCTTCCTTTGCTCCCTCAGACTTTCTACCTTAGACTCAACCTCAGATTCGCCAATAGACCAAAAGTTCTTCACAATATAGATAATCAATAGAGATGTATGTGAATGTACTTATGAGAGACTCCTTGAGGTGTATTTATACACTTTCTAAGTAACCTCTTTTCTTACTTTAGGGGTTTCTTTTTACAACCACTTAACCCTTTCATTTATTGTCTTGTAACCAACCAAAGGCTTCATAACCCATCTTTGGGGCTTCCAACTTCATGACCTCATAACTCCTCAACCGTGAGGAACCACGTGGTGTACCACCTATCACTAGAAATGGTATGACAAGGAATATCCATCCATGAGTGAGTTACTTTAATTTACACCGTCCTTCATGAAATTTTTCCTTGATCAACTATGGGTACGGTGACCACACCTTCAAGGTTTTATGTAGACTTCTTCAAAGCGTCTTCTCGTGAGGGACATTCTTAGAGATACACCATAAGGGGACCACTTTGTATAAGTATCCAAATACACCCATCACATATGTTGACATCAACGACAACCACTGCTTGTTGACATCAATGCCAACCAACTTTCCAACAACTAGATTGTGTACTAAGGATTCAAATCTCTAGGTAACGTGGAAATAAGTAATTGGATGAGGATCTAGATTCAATTATTTTGAGAAAAGTATCTCTATTGAATAGACTATTGTTGATCCCATACATGACACACAACCATATCTCTTATTTTGACTATCACATGGTTGTAAAAATGAGAAATTTAATGTCTATTTTATTTATTTATTTTAGACATCTAAGAGTTTGTATAAAAGTAGATCTCCTACTCCTGTAAATAAAGGAGATAATAATGAGAAATTGAGGAGGATATACAACATTATCTACATATCATTGTTTTTTAATTCAAGTTGTTTATGGTATGGTTGCTGTATAATTTATATGTGAGTGTTGATTTAAGCTAGTCATTGCTTTAGTTCTACCAACACCTTGTTCTGAGGAGGCAAGGCCCACTCCACACAAGACATGTGACATATATATTTCTATAGGTTACATTTACTTTAGTAGATTGTACACTATAATAATAGTTGGTGATATATCACTTATTTTTCTTGATGAATGTTTATGATTTATTTTAGAGTGTGAATGCTAGTCATTAATTATTTCATCCTAATTGAACTTCAACTTTGATACATGAGTTATACTAATGCCAACATATCTTGGTGTGATTTATGTTTCAGAGTGTGGTTTCTCATTTATTTCATCATAATTGAACTTCGACTTCAATAGATGAGTTATAATTAATGCAAGCATATCTTGGTGTGATTTATGTTTCAGAGTGTGGTTTCTCATTTATTTCATCATAATTGAACTTCAACTTCAATAGATGAGTTATAATTAATGCAAGCATATCTTGGTGTGATTTATGTTCATAGTGTGACTACTCATCATCACTCAATTTATCATAATTGAACTTTGAATTCAACACATGATTTATAATTGATGCAAGCATACTTTGATGTGTGTGAATGGTTTTCATTTTATCAACTTTTAGATGATTCTCTTTACTATAATACCATGATAGAAAAACTAGTGGAAGATATGAAAGTGTAGCTTGCATAGACATTGCATGGTAACTCGCAAGTAGTCTAGAATCATGTGTTGACAAAAATAATGTACATCTATTTATCCACTTTTTCTATAAATTAGAAAGGTAATTAAACAACCCGTTAGAAGGTCCATTAGGACTAGTATAGCTCATGATATTCTACTAGGGAAGATCAAAGGCCATGCATCAAGATTATTCCACAAATTTTGACCATAACTTTGGGATGGAGTTTCTCGAAGGGTGGGTGTATGTAACACCCTATTTTGACTTAGGCAACTAAATTGCACCATGGCCTATTTGTATTTTTTTTCTTATTCTCTGTGGAACACTGTTATAATAATGAAACTTTAGTATATGGACATGTGGATCTACATGTATGTGAATATTATGAATAGTCATTGTTTATGTGATTAATGATGAATGTTGTGTGATTTACATCTAGTATGAAAGTTTTAAATGAAGGATTTTGGTGCATGGATACTAATATGAATGATATTTTTTAAATTAATTTAATTCTATTTATTAATTTAATTTCTTCATTTATATTTAATGTTATTTATTAAATTAATTTATTATTTATATTTAATATTATTTATTAAATTAATTGATTTATTTAGATTTAATGTTATTTATTAAATTATTGATTTAATTCGAGATTTAATATATTGTTTTGGTATGGGAAAATCTATGTTGATTAAAATTAAATCCAGAGTATGGTGTGATTTGAATTGCATTGATTAAAATTAGATATCATATCATATATTAAATCTACCAACATAAATTTACCTACCCCAACTTAAATTGGATGAAATGGAGTAGATAACACATCGGGAGGAAATCTTAGTTAGCTATCAGGAATCGTTATTTTATTATTAGTTGACATTCACGAGGGGGTAGGGAGGCTAGGAAGGCAGTGGAGAAGGAAATAAAAGGGGAATTTTTGATAGGTAAAGGGGATACTAGTTTTTGGGAAAAGGATTATGGTTTTGGGAGGGAGGAAAAACTATGGAATCTAGGAAGCACTGGAATTATGAAATAAAAACTATGAACTCTATGAATGATGAACTGTGATTTGATTGTGTAAAGCTATTTTGAATGGGGAAGGAAAATCTTAGACTAAGCAAGAAGAAATTATAGAAGGTTTCAAATCAACTTTATTTTATGAAATGGATAGTATTAAAAATATTCCAATCAATTAAGGAAGGAGCTATATCTTTAAACTTTAGAAAAGGGATAGTAGTACTTGGATTACTCACTTCAGTGAATTATAAGAAAAAGACTTTTGATATGGGTGTGCTTTATCCAAAGGCGAAGATAAACGAGGAAAAATTGAGATGGAAGACTATGATTCTACCATATTGAAGTTTGATTTAAATAAGATGCATGCGATTGAAAACGTTGAATGGCATAAGAAAAATAGAGATATGGTATCTAGAGATCTTGTTGAAGCTACAATGAATATAAATAAACTTCATAATATGGTATCTAAACTCAACAATCATCTTAAGCAATGAAAAGTTGTGAACACAATGGATATAAATAAACTTCATAAGATGGTATCTAAACTCAACAATCATCTTAAGCAAGGAAAAGTTGTGAACACAATTAGAATGGTTAAAATGATGGATTTAGAAAATAAAGTGATAGCATTGGGATTAGAGTAGAATGATGTAGAAGTGGTAAAGGCATTGGTTAAGGATTAAGATTCTAAAATTAAAGTTATCAAATCAAAATTGAATATACTTGTTATAGAGCCTGTGAAAACAAAGGAATTGATGGCAATTAAAGAGGAGAACGATAAATTAACTAATGAGATTACCATATTGAGAGATCAACATTTTCACCTAGTTCTTACAATTGATAAGTTAAAAGGTGAAAAAGATGTTGTAATTGCTGAAAATTATGAAATGATTTAGAAATTCTCTAAACCACCAGTTAACACAAGCAACCAAGACAAGGATGATGAGAAATTGGTGTTGTTTCCGAGGATAAATCCTAGAACTCTCTAGTAGATTGATGACTCTGGAAGAAAGAATGAAATCTAAAGAAAATTAAATGAGTAAGTTAAGATCAGAATTAGGGGAGAGAGATGTTATGATAAGAAAATACAAGGAACAATTATTTGGTAAAGATGAATTGTTGAAGGAAGAAAACCAGACAATTGAGAAGCTAAGAAGTCTTCGGAGGAATCTATAAAACAAATGTACGGAAATAAATATTTGATTAGTGCAAAAAAAATCATCTGGGATCATATTATGACTGTAAAGAATTCTTTCAGACTTCATTTTTATATGTTGTAGCGAAATGGAACTCTTAAGTAGAATGTTCAACTTCAAATAAACAAACTTTCGCCAAAAATGGAAGAAAATGTGTAATTAGCAGATGAAGTAATTAACTTATTAAATAATAAATCTCAATCTAACTTATCCCTTCTTAGAATAACAGATAAAACTATAGTGATAATGATTGCAAAAAGATTGCATACAAAAATATGGTCATCCAAATAACTTAGAGTAAATGTAATGTTATTTATCAGAATGAGAAAAAATTCAAGAAAAATTCAACCATTTATATAAGCTTGGTTTGCCACCCCCATGGACAAAAGAAAAACAATTGTACAGTGAGAAAATTTATTTTGAAGATCTCTTCAATCAAAGGAACAATTTAGAAAGATTTCAGGATATGACATGATCAATAAAGGGACAACATATTTATGAGAAGTTACTTCTTGATTTTAAATTGTTAACTGTTGTTAATGACTTATATCAAAGTTAGCCTCTATAACACCCTGTTTTCCCCCATAACTGTAATTATTCTTAAGACTTCATATGTTGTGGTTATGAAGCGTGAAATTATGTTTTGATTAATGAAAAATATAGGTAGCCGACTGAGAGGGAAAAGCCTTGAAAGTGTTGGCCATGATAACACATGTGGAATTGATGAAGTGGACTGATGAAGTGGATTGGTGAGGTGGATATGAGATGTCTTAATGAAGAAAATAGGAATATTTCTTAGCAATCTAACCTATATTGAAAAACATAAATGCACACCTACCAACGTACTTGAACTTACATGGAGCCACGTGACCAATTATGGAAGATAGGATTGGTGGTTGAGGAAGTTAATACTGTTGAAAAATCTGATTTCTTGAAGAGGCAAGGGTCAACTGAAAACCTGACAGAAGTAAACCCCTTGTATTTCCCCTTAAAAATTCAGATCCCTGATTGGAGGTCACTTCTAACAGAATCCATGGGATTCTCAAGGATTGGAAGAAGAGGAGACCAAAGGTGAAAAACATCACCAAGAGGAAAAATACAAACATGTGAGAGATGAGATGAAAAATAGTCATCGAGAGGGAGAACAAAGAACACAAAGCATAGAAGAGAATACTCGGAGGAAGAATGAGCGAGCAACGAGTTCACAGGCTAAAGGTGTAGTGAACAGAGACTTTAATTGGCATAGATTGAAGAGAAGAAGAAAGTGGAGATCTTTCCTTGAAGATAATAGGAAGCTCATTCAACTTAATGATGATATCCCTGAAATAGAGAAGACCTAGATTCAACTTGGTACTTATTGGACATAAACCGACATTGGTAATGGGAGGTCACTAAGGGACTATGTAGAAAAGAAGGGAATCCCCCGTACAAAGTAAATCTAGTTGATAAACTACTTGATAAACATGTGGAATCCCTAAGATCAGTGGCAAGGGGGCAACTTCAGCTGTTGTCAAAAGAGGAAGAAGAGTAACCTTCCTGGATCATTTCAACTTGAAGACCAACTGAATCATTCCCTTTTGATAGCATGGCTTGGAATGGGGGTGCTGTATTGTAGGAAGGCACTTTGAAATATGGCCTAAGGTTGGGAGGAAAGGCATCCTCTCTCATCTAGTCGGCTTTTGATATATTCCCTAAATAGATAAGTGTCTAACTTGGCTTGTTTGATGCATAGTAATGATGCAAATGTGTGATTTTGGTTTAATGGGAAAATATAAATGCATGTAAATGATGAATTTAACTCCTGTATAAAATGGAATGTGATTATTTACCCTCATTGTATAAACTTATTAACTCATGAAGTTAATTCAAGTCGGGATGGTCTGTGTCCTTGAAAATATTGAAAATTAAGAGGAAAGTTTGCAAGATATGGACACAAATTTCTCTCGGAAGGTGATTCGGATTTATGAGCAGAAAAAAATGAAAAATAGATCTATAACATTAACACAAATATATAAAGAACAATAACAAAGATACAATAAAACTTAACTTCTATTCAATAAAGAAATCTGTTGAAACTGTAAAATGCAGAATGAAACAATCTTGCTTGAATGGTGGTAGCTAATCTCTCAGAAGAGATGTGGCGGCTACGCGAATTCATTTGAGCCCATTACAATGAGACATCTAGGCATTTTTAGCATCAATAAGTAATCAGAAAACCCTAGACATCCAAAAACCTAACCCTAGGAGATGAAGTGTCAAAAGTCATGTGGGCCTCGATGGGGTAATTTGGTACATCAACTTCCCGGGGTTGTAACGTTTTCATACAATCTCCTTTTTAGGCGCACGATAGCCTGTTGGAAAGGTCTATACAAGGAATATACATTATGCTATCACACTTTGACTTCATCTACAATGTGACTATGGTGGGCCCAAAAAATGTTGTTTAGGGCCTCAAAATGACCCTGAAAGTTTAGGACTTGAAAAGATAGAAACAAACTACCAAGATGAAAAATGAATGTGAGCTAGTTGAAAGAGATGGGTGGCCACCGATATCCTCCTGGATCAATCCTCCCTCCTTAGGAAGCAATGGTCTCCATTGCATTGAGTTCCCCCATAATATGAGGAAATTTAATTTGGCCTCGGGTGAGCCACTTGCCTTGGTATAGGAGCTGCCCCACTTTGACAACACGATAAAGATGAATCTTATGTTGGCGAGTGCCCTTGACCTGTGTGTCCATGATATGATTAGTGGATGCATATTCCATGAATTCAGGGTTGATCTTTGTTGGTGTCAACTGTTATGCTATCTCTGAGGCATCCAATAAGGGTGGAAAGTATGAATGAAGGAGGTCCACATTAAACAAAGGGTACATGCCAAGGAAGGGGTGAAAGTTGAGCTCAAAAGAATTATCACCCTCATCCTTGGTGATGGTTTAAGTCCATAGTGGAGCGACCAAATATTCCAATGGGGTCCTATAAGGCATTATTTCTGCAAGTGCAACCAAAATTTATCTCCCACTTGAAACTTGTGTGGCACCTGATGTTGATCACGGTGCTTCTTGTACTTGGCATTGGACTTCTACAAAATATCTTGAACCTATTGGTAGATGTGCTGGATTCGTTCAATGAAATAGGTGTCTTTGCTGGCTTCGGTTTGAGCATGGGACGATTCTTCCTGTGTGGACACAAGGGGTAGTGAAACATCCATGGGACCCTATGGTTGAAATCCCAAACCCACCTGAAAGGGGCTGTGGCTGGTTGAACTATGTATGGATCTATTGTAACTATGCTAAACATAGGAAATAATCTCATCCCATGTGCGCAGATGCTTGGAATTGTACATGCACAATATATGCACAATCATCTTGTTGACGACCTCGGTTTGGGGGTGGAAGGCCATGTATTTGGTGAGCTTGGTGTCTAGATGTGATCGGAGGCTCGAACAAAATGTGCTGAGGAACCAACTATCCCAATATGAGGTGATGGTTTGTGGTATCCCAAAATGTACCCACACTCATTAGAAGAAGAGCTTAGCAGTGGCCTCTGTAGTGATTCTCTTCTTGCAGGCGACCAAAATCTCCATCTTGGAAAATAGATCAACAACCATGAAAACACAGTCATTTCCTTTCTTGGTTGAAGGAAGTACCAACATGTAGTCCATAGATATGGATTCCTAGGGCATTTTGGGAGTAGAAATAGGGGTGTACATGCCTTTCTTCTTAATTTCTAGTATCGCAATGACATATCTTGTGTAGGACCTGATATACTTGCTGACATCCTGTTGAAGCTTCGACCAATAAAAATGTTGTTGAAACACTGCCACTATCTTTTATACACCAAAGTGTCCTGCCACTCGACTGTAGTGAGCTTCCCAAGTCAGCTTCGCTCGCTCACTTGATGGGATGTAGAGATGGCCCATATGGCACAACAACCCATCCTGAAGATGGAAATCAGCGACAATTATGTTTTTGCCCAACATATGGTATGTAGTGGCGAAGTCAGGATCTTTCTCATAGAGTTGGGGCCATCCGAAGGTCTCATTACCGCAGGAGTGTAGCACTGTGGTTAGTGCTACAACTGGAGGTCAAATGAGGAAGTCAAAGATGCGGTTGGTTCTTCCTAAATTATAATTGATGTTAATATGGAACTACTGTAAGTATGCAGACCACTTCTGATGATGGTCATTCTGCAATTTATCGTGTCTGCATGAACTGCAAAGGTTTATTATCAATGTGGATGACTGTCTCCTTCTCGAGAATGTAATGCCTCCACTGGCAGTAGACTTGTACAATGGAGTACATTTATTTTTCGTAAGTGGGGTACTTACAAATGATATCTAATAACGTCTTACTATGATAGGTCACGAGATGTCCATGCTGAGTGAGAACTATGCCCACAAAATAGTCTAAAGAATTTGTCTCAATCTCAAAAGGATGTTGTAGGTCGGGTAATGAGAGCACTAGGGCTGTGCACAAGCGCAAATTCAAATCATCAAATTATTTTTGTTGCGACTGGCCCCACACAAAATTTTCCTTGCCACCACTTCTCATCACTTGGATAAGGGCCCATACAATGTGGGAGAATCCCAACATGAACTTGCAATAGAAATTGGAAAGGCCCAAGAAGATCCGAAGCTCAGTGGGTGTGGTCAGAGCTGGCCAGTCATGAATGGTCGGGATCTTGGTTGGATCGACATGCACCCCATGCTCATAAACAATGTATCCTAGGTACTCAACCATGTTCATGCTGAATGAGGATTTTTCTAGATTTTCATATAGCTTGTATTTCCACAGAGTGTGCAAAACCTGTTGAATATGCTGCAAGTGTTCTGCCCAACTCTTGTTGAAGATGAGGATGTCATCCAAGTACACCACCACAAAAGAATTGGTGAAAGGCCACAAGATATCTTCCATCATCCTCATGAAAGTTGTTGGGTCATTTTTCAAGCCAAAGGACATGACCGACCATTCAGAAAAACATTCTTTGGACTTGAAGGTAGTCTTCCATACATCGGTATTATCTATTGGGACCTCATGGTAACAGGACTTCAAATCAATCTTAATAAATTATTTGGCCCCCTTTAGCTGGTCAAGGAGATTTTTAATTCGAGGAATTGGGGTACCGGTTCCTCACTGTTATTTTATTTAGAGCTCGATAATCAATGCAGAGTCGCCAGGTCCCATCTTTCTTCTACACCAATACGATTGGGCTTCCACAAGGTGATGAACTTGGTCATATGTGCCCCTTTTCAGCTCTTGGATCTAGCACTTGATTTCCTCATTTTCTGATAGAGAGTGGTGATAGAATGTTCCATTGGGTAGCAGTGCACCAGGGTTCAAATTGATTGAGTGATTGACCTGGCAGTGCAGAGGTACCCTAGTGGGTGAGGAGAAGATGTCTTTATATTATTCCACGACCTTATCCAATTGATTCTTCGCGTGGAGAGACCTATTGTGGAGGCCATGGATGTGGCTACAACCTTCCGCTTAGTTTGAGTGTGAACCACAAAGAATAAAAACTTCCCAGTCTAAGAGATGACCTTCCTACATTGCTTGGAAGAGATCAATGAAATAACAATAGGTGGGACTACCTCGGGTATCCTGTACAATTTCCTGTCCAAAGTAATAATAACACTACGATGCCTAGATTCATATACAACATGATATTTCCATAAATAAGGTTGTCCCAAAGGAACATCACAGAATTCAGGGGGGGCCACATCACATAATACCTCATCTTTAAAGGGCTTGATGCGATAGGGTAGGCGATACTGTTGGATGACGTGAAGATCTCTCCCTCGGAGGAGCCATCTGATGGTGTACAATTAGGGGTGTAGTGATGTCGGTAGAGATAATCGATTGACGACCTTTGCTAAGATGATTTTCTTCTGGCTACTGCTATCAATGATGAAGTGCAACAGAGTACCATTCATCCACATCTATGAATGAAAGTGAAAGAGGTGCTCTCCTTCCTCTGTTTCATCTGGTTCACCAGGATGGACCTTGGTGGTGGAAATGGTGGCACTGGGTTCTACATCAACGATCCATCACCCTTTTTCTAGTTCTGAATCAGAGTCGGATCCTGCATCTAATTCAGAGGCTTTCACCTCAACCACTAATGACTACTTTCAGTGGAATTTAGTGGTGTTATGCCAGGGTCTCTTATGGAACTTGCACCACTTCCCGGTGTCTCTCTTTGTCTTCCAATTTACATTTCTTGTTTTCAGTTTAGACTAGTTGTCCTGAGGCTATCCATCCTTACTTTTCCCTTTGTTCTATGGTTTGGGGCCTCCTTTGCCCTGGTTTTGTTGTGAGGGGTTCGTAGACCCAAACTGCTGCGTATTTTGTTTAATCTTCTGCTTGACTTTAACGTTATATCGATAGGCTACGACCAAGGATGAGATGTCCAAAAACTCCATTTATGTCTGGATGTATCTATGTAGAAACCTGTGGTACTTGAGCACCATATGTCGCTCATATTCTTTGATACCCATCTTGGTGCACAGAGTATGGAAGACATTAGTGAACTCTAGCACTGTTTGGTCCCTTTCCTGCCGCAGTGTGGTCCATCTTGTATATAAGTCACCATAAATTCCAACATGGTAGTATTGTTCCTTAATAACATCCCTAAAATAACCCCAAGTGGGTGAGACTATAAATAATGTAGATCCCTCTGTTTCCTTTTAGTCACAAAAAGTCTCCCACCAATATTTGAAATGGGGGACGACCTTAAGGAGAACAAATGTAATCGTTTTTCTATCGGAAAAGTTATGGACATAAAAATACCCTTCTATAAGGTTTAACCATTTGTCTACAACATTAAGATATATTTGAACTTCAAATATAGGAATATTCAAATTGATCTATACCTTGAAGGGGGTAGCACCTCCACTCGAGGAAGATGCGTCGCCTGTTAGCAGTCGTCGAAGGATTTGCACAAATTTATACATCATATTGTTCCTTTGTCACGTGAGGGCTTCCTCGAGCAAAAATTTAAAGGGATATCCTACGCCATCATCTCTCTTTTCTTCCCCCATGGGCTACTATCAGGTTCGACGAGGCCGATCTTGTAAAATCTCAACTAGTTTGAGTCCCAATTGCTTATACCCTGACTTCACTGGGGACATGCACAGAGAAACGAATAAAGAGCAAACCGCTATGATACCAATGATACAGATTTATGAGCGGAACAAAATGAAACACATGACTATAAAATTAACATAGATATATAGAGAACAATAACAAAGATATAGTAAAAATTAACTTCTATTCAATAAAGAAATCTGTTGAAACTATAAAATGAAAAATGAAACAATCTTGTTCGAATGATGGTAGTTAATCTATCAGACAAGATGTGGCGGCTACACACATTCATATGAGCCCATTACAATGAGGCCTCTAGGAATTTTTAACATAAAAAAGTAATCAGAAAACCCTAGACATACAAAAACCTAACCTTAGGAGATGAAGCGTCAAAAGTCATGTGGGCCCCGATGGGGTAAGTTGGTACATCAACTTCCTGAGGTCATAACGTTTGCATACGATCTTCGTATTATTTGCACAATAGCCAGTTGGAAAGGTTTATCCGAGGACTAAACTTTATGTCGTCACACTTTGACTCAATAAATAATATGACTGTGGCGAGCCCAAAAAACGATGTTTAGGGCCTCAAAACGGCCCCAGAAGTTTAGGACCTGAAAATCTAGAAACAAAACTGCCAAGATGAAAACTAAATGTGAGCCAATTGGAAGAGGTGGGTGGCCATCGATATCCACTTGGATTAGAAGGATACATTAGTACCCTGGTATCTGGAGAGTCTTGGTAAGGGGTTGAGAGCCTTAGGCCCTATGAAGAGTCACCTATTTTAGGTGGAAAGCTTGTAGGACATGCAATTCTTCATCCAATTTCCTAAGGGAAGGCATTAACTAGTTTAAATTTGGAATCCCAAAGCTCTTATAAGTTTGGTAGAATCTTAGAAAATGGCTAGAGGAGAAACCATGAGAGGTTTAAGTTTGAAATTAGACTACTAACCTAAAGGAAACAAACACTTTAAGTTGGGTAGGTTCACAACTGTTGATTCGATAAGGTGAGAAAATCCAGGCCATTAGTTAGATGATACTACCTTTGGAGCAACTAAAGTGAGTTCATATTTGAGCTTTGATGGGGAGAGTCCCAAATTGATGAGGACCATTGATCTATTAGAGAGTGGCTCTGGAGAATTCTGGACCATTAGATCCAATAAGGAGATAATTGGAAGAGGGGTTGTTAGAGGTCTGGAAGGAGGACTGAAACAAGAGTATGGTGATAGGAACTCTGAGGATCGTAGATCTACCATGAGCTGTACCACGAGATCCTAGATTTTAGTTTCGAAAAAAACTACTATGAGGTGGATGATTTTAAAACCCTAATAAGCAACATGCCTTAACCCTGGAGATCACAATGATTGTAGGATCAGATGAACAAGGATTGTTTGATCCGCAAGAGAGGGTGTGGTCAGAGTGAGCTACTCATATTATTTCAAGGAGCCGAAATGGAGACGCTCTGAGGGGGAGGAGCTCCGAGAATGGAGGAGGACCATTGATTGGTATATGGGCAAGATTTAATCTCAACCATAGATTCCACGGGTCCCATTTGTTAGAATGTGGAATGGATGATCGAGTGGAGGGTAACCATTGAGTGAATGGGGACTCTGACGTAAATCATAGTCGTTGAAACCCTGGTTTTGAGGACCATTATATTTCATAGGATGATCTGTCTGGATAGCACCATAGGAAGGGGAATTGACCTAGACGGTTAGGCAATCGATGGGAATGAGTGTAGATCGCCATAGATCACTAATATGAGAACAAAAAAGCAACCTGACCATCTGATTGAGGGTGTTTAGGTGCTGGTTACTTCATTAAATTAGTGGATAAACTTCTCTGAGAATTAAAAAGAGTCAACTTAGTTTAAATTGTGACAAGAGAAGTCCTCACTTAAAAAATTGGTGAATCTGATAGCATGCCCTGAGAAGAAGAGGAAAGTCAACATTCCGCCAACCTAAGTAAGGTTTAGGGGGTCAGGTGTGTTAGATTATTGAGAGGGGCGGTGAATCGGTAATAACATAATTATAATCCTTTTTCTTCAAATGTTATATCAATGTAGAATTATTATCCAATAATGAGTAGTAATAAATAAACAATCACACACATGCACAGTACACCAGTGTTTTACGTGGAAACCCAAATCGGGAGAAAAGCACGGAATGATTTTTCTTATATGTCTTGAAGAATTACATTCATTGGAAGCACCAACTTCCTTTGTTTTCCAGCTGCAACTGGAAAGAGGTTCCAACCTCCTAGTTTCTCAGGCTACAACCTAAGGGAAGCTCCAACTCTGTAATGATCCCAAGCCAAATTCTTTCTTGGAATCACTAACTACTACTAATTTATTGATTTTTTAAGTGCATACAAGATTCATCAACACATGGAGATCACAATATATTCAATATGTAGAAGCACAAGCAAAGACCTGATCTTTTTATTATGAGCAATGTAAGATCAGTACAATAGATGGCCGATCTGGCATAAACCTCAGATGGCCGTACAAGCAATAGATATGAGCTGCTACAAAATGCTCCTGACAATACAAAATGAGCCTCCAAGGGCTGGATATACAATGAAGACTAAATCAAGCAGATCTGCCACGTCCTGATAGAATGTTGAAGCCCTGAATAATTATGCCCTGCTACCAAAAGTGTCCAATCATCCTGAGAAAGATGCCAAATGATAGATCGGGCAACTGCAAGGAAAACCCAGATGCCCAAATTCCCAAATCCACTCTCAAACTCCGTAGATCTGAATTCTCCACTGAATGGTGTGCCCCACTAGATGACTGAAACCCTAGCTGGATTGACCCCGATGAAGGAGATCTCCAAATGATCTGAAACTCTCCAAGAATATAGATCGGGTGATGGTAAGAACAACCCAGATGCCCGAATCTCCAAGATCCCTCTCAATCGCTGTAGATATGAAATCTCCACTGAATGGTGTGCCCCACTGGATGACTGAAACCCTAACAGGTTTGGCCTTGATGAAGGAGGCCTCCAATTGCTCTGAAACTCTCCAAAAATATAGATCAGGCTATGAGAATCCTGTGGGAGAAGTTTCGGGCTCAGATATCAAGCAGATCTCCCTAGATCTGAGTTTTACTGAATCACATGATGTCCCCTATGGCTCCCAAACGTCCCAATCTGCAGACAAATGTAGAATGATGATAACCCTCCAGAAAATCCCTCAAACTGATGTTCCTGCCCCTGCAAACAAAACCCAACTGTCGGAATGGCCCTAGGCCCTCAGGATAAGCTGGATCGAACCTCCCTCGATAAACTGGCTCTGATACTAGAATGGTGTGGAGGAGTCTTTCATCCCCGAGACCAAGCTGTGG
>ML780306.1:661955-675102 GCA_009831015.1 Picea engelmannii
AGTTCATCCATATTTACTTCTTATCAACCATGACAAAACAATAATGAGTCATATTTACATCAAACAATATTGGGTCCATTACCCAAAAATTTGTGCTACGGGTCTTTCTTCAAGGGTTGACATCAATGACAACCAACCTTAATCAACAATTACTTCATTAAATTAGTGGATAAGCTTCTCTGAGAATTAAATAGAGTCAACTTAGTTTAAATTGTGACAAGAGAAGTCCTCACTTAAACAATTGGTGAATTTGATAGCATGCCCTGAGAAGAAGAGGAAAGTCGACATTCCGCCAACCTAAGTAAGGTTTAGAGGGTCAAGTGTGTTACAAAATCTATTTTCCTTTGGCTTATGTCCAAAGTCATATGTAGATTATAGGGAAATGGTTGAGTTTATTCATCCCATCTAAAATAAATAGACAAGGATAGCAAGGTTGTGAAGAAAAATTCCTATCATTACACAACATGAACCTATCACAAATAACAACAAAAGAAAGAGTATTTACAAAGGTGAAAAAGGTGGGAACATGTCCTCCTATATTCCTAGCCAAAAGAAGGGAGATAATGGTGCAAATCCAAGCTATATTCTATCATCCACTTATGCATATTCTTTGAAAGGGCTCTCATCAAGAATCAAGAATCAATTGTAGGGGGAAGAAATATAAAAGAAAGAAATGAAATCATTCCAAGGGGATTGATAGTTTTTAGCTGAGAAAGAAAATGATTCTTCTATTGTTGGTCATAAAAAAGAAGAACATGAATATAAAATTTTGATATTAGATTTTTGTGGGGCATATTTTGTACTTTTGATGATTCATCCCTAGTTTTTCAGTCTGCATTTCTAGTTTTTTGTATCTTTCTTTAGTGTTTCAAGAACTACTTCTTCAATTTGTATATGTGTAACACCCTGTTTCCCCCAGTCTGTAAATATAACTATATTGGCCAGGGAACCATGGAAAACTCAAAGGTGTGACTGTTTGATTTGATGGACCTTTGTATAAAAGGTCGATGAATGTAAATTATGTTATTTTAGTAGAAAATGGATACGTGTTGCATGAATATTGGGAAGGGGATGTGCTAAGAGAGACCACGATTGCTAATGAAAATGTGGTGGAGGGGACCCAGAATGGTTGTGTTAACCCCCACTGAACCAGTACCATTCTAGATTTATTTGCTCAATATTATAACAACCCTATGACCATGAATGAATTAAAGTCAGGCTGGTAGGTGGGAAGACCTCCTCAATAGTTAATGAGGGGATGGGGCAGACCACCCATCTGTAAGGCTTCCAGACCTGACCATGGACTGGGGATTTGAGTGACACACAATATTATTGATAGAGGCAATAAAGAAAGTATGGTGGGGAGAGGGGATCGACGGGGAGTGCAGAGATGAGAGCAGAATCTCTCGAGTCTGAGGAAGGATTGAAAGAGAAAAATGATTTCTAATCATAGAGAATAGAGGCTGAGCCAAGAGAAGGAGAGTAACCTTTGTCCTTATCTATTTCTGTATTGGGAGAAGGAGATTAACCTTCATCCCTAACTTCCATTGAGATAGAAGTAAGAGATTTGAATCTCAAAGCATCATGGTCTAAGCTTGGGGGTGGCTCATGATAAATCCATTGGGAGTGATTAAGCCTATGGTTGGGTGGAAACGAGCACCCCTCTCAACAGTCGCATCACACCTTATGGTTCTGATAAGTGTTTTTATGCCTTGTGCTTTGAATTAGAAATAATGGATGCATGCTTGTATTTATATGCCTATAAATGGTTTCTGTATTGAATGATTAAGTTAAGAGTATGAGTTCGTTCCCTTGAGTACTTTTACATCTTCTTGATATTCCTTATGCTCTATTTTAATTCCTCAAAAGAACTTTCCCAAGGGAATTACATCACAATCCCAGAGTCAGAGCGAGCTTCTTGGTATTGCTACCGTTTCGATAACCTCATGAGTTACCTTGCCCTGTTTTAGAGCTTGTATCTTTGCGAGTTAGGAAGGAATTTTATTCATACCAGTAGTCTAAGAGACTTTGAACTCACACCCAAGTCCTTAACAGAAAACCCGACTAAGAGTAGGGTTAATAGCCCAAGATTCATTTGAAGGTCCATGTGTCCTGGGTCTAGGAACCCTGCACAAAAAGGAGTTAGCTCTTGAAATTTTCGGGACCTCGGGAGTTCGAAGCTCCGAGAGGTCAAATTTCACGATAGTCAAGTTACCCAAACTATCAGAGTAACAAGAACTATTGATGGATTAGTAATATGACACAGGTGATGGAGGCGAGCCGTTTAATGGGAGGAAAGGCCATCCCAGTAGTCAGATTGATTTAAACCCCCACTAGGGTTAACGAATTAAACACTAGCCACTCGATTGAATCTATAGTTGGCAATCATTGCGGAGTGCGAAGGTGAAAATTAGTGGACCCTCTATTTCACGGCCCACAATCAACCCACGTCATTGATATCATCAGGAATGGAGGATAAATGAATAGGATTATACTAGAGTTGAGTGAGAACTTCCCTGATTACGAAGGTTGAACCCCGCAATCACTGTGAACCATCGATCTATGCATGGAGATTGAGGGTGGGGAATCGTTGTGGAGCGCGAAAGTGAAAGTAGCGGACATGCCATTTCCTGACCAACAATTTACCAACGCCGTTGATCTCGTTGGGCTGGAAGATCAATGATTCCGGTTAGACAAAGTTAGGTGAGCACTTTTCAGATTGCGGAGGTCGAACTCTCTGATAAAGAGCACGCATGTTGGGGCCTCGCAATTACTATCAACCATTGATCGTCATTGACCTTTGATCTGAGTTTGAAAAGATCCCTGAAATGAAGGGAGTGCATGGGAAATATAAATCTTCAAGGAGATCAAGCTCAAAAGACATAAGTGCTTTTTAGAAACATAGATGAGGTCCAAGAGGAAAACTTGTCTCAAGTTCAAAAGATCAGAAAGTCGAGCATAGAGTGTGACAAGAGGGCACTAGAAAGTCCTTTGGAAGACACAAAAGGGCCAAGTCCCTTAGAGATTGAGTAAATTGAAAGCTCAGGGAGAAACAATGCAAGTTGCACGTAGAGCGCAAGTGTGCGCCAGGGCGGAGTCAAACTCCATTGACAAAATCTTAGGAGGGAAAACACCATCGAGACCCTAATACATCAGGGTTCACAGGAGTTATTTCAAAGGTGAATCCTTTGAAAGGCTTAAATTATTCCAAGTTGGGAGAAAGCGCAAGCTTAGGGGGAGAAGTGACAACTGCCGTCAGATCAGCTGTAAAGAGGATATCAGGACCGTCGGATCATGAAAGACCGTGGAACATTGATCCGACATTGGCGGCAATTCGAAGATCAAAATTTTGGAAAAAGAGGCGAACTAAATTTTGAGTTCGTGAAGCGCGAAGTCTCAAATTACTTGGGAGTTGGGCCCCAGGTCATAACTAGAGGTCACATCAGTGGAGAATAGTGGAAGGATCTAGTGCCCACTTGGCTCTAGTTCAGAATTTGGGAAGTCGGGAGACTCAGGTGACTCATAGAGGAATATCCTAAGTCGTGAAGTGCCTTTTGGTTAGACCCGTGGTCACAATTAGTGGTCACGTGGAGGGGCTTGTCATAAAAGGGGCTAGCGCTCAAACACAAAGATTTCGCAAGCGCAAAGGGGAAGTTCATGACTACAATTAGACTTACACCAGGGACTCGAAAGGGTATGTGTATAATTACAGAATGATACCATCAAGGTGTCAGAGAGTTGTTAGGTTCTAGAATCAGAGATCCTTGACCGGGAAGTCGGGCTGGTTCCTCGACTATTCAAATTAGGAACTGCAGAAAGAGAGGATTTGTTCCTGTGTTCCTGTAAGGAGAACACAAATTTTCTTTTTATGTTTTTCCCCATCATGGGTATGTTACAAAATGGTATTAGAGCATGGTTAATACACTTTTCCTTCTTGGGCTCATGGACGAGTCACACAAAATCTCTATTTGGAGTGCTTTTAAAAGATTGACACTCTATCTTACCTCTTCCTTAAAAAGTCTGGTTAAAATGTTATTAAGGGAAAGAATGAAACTTTCTACTCTGTGTGTGCATTTAAGAAATTGAACTGTGTACTGTTCACAAACTAATAGACTATTAGCTAACAGTAAGTGTTTTTTTCAACACTCGAGCAATCAGTAAATCACAGGAAAAATTCAATACTAAAGGATGGTGACATGTCAGGAATTGGGGGATGGATCCCACAATAGAGATGAATAATATGATGAAAGGAGGGCGATGGAAACCCCTCCAGATCTAGCTGAAACTGTAAGGAGCCTCAGGGTCGAATTGCATAGTTTCAAGGTTGACAACGTTAGATTGATAAAGGAGCAAGAAAAAAAACCAGAAATTAACGCAGTCTTGTTGCATATCTTATCCAATATATAGAGGCAACTGCAACATGAACCTGCAACTAGTCATGTGGACCGACAACACAAGAAGAGAAGTCAGAGTCCACCTGAGATCCGAAAACATGACTCCATAAGTGACCACACTGGGAAAAGTACCACAAAGAAGGCCCAACCTGGAGGCAGGGGACACTCATTGGTAGATTCCTCTCGAAAGGAAGTTGGCGACTCTGAAGGATATTCTAGTCATAGAGCTAGATCACATTCTCAAAGGAAAGGAAAGAAGCAGAAGCGTCCCAAAAATCGTGATCCTAAAGAGTTCAAGAAGGCCAAAACACCCTCTTTTGATGGAGATATTAAGAAGGGAGAAGAGGCAGAAGCTTGGCTTCTTGGTTTAAAGAAGTACTTCAGAGTCCATGACTTCTTTGAAAACTTGAAGGCTCAAATAGCCATCTTTAACTTGAATGGAAAAGATTTGATTTGGTGGGAAGACCTTAGGAATGTGAAATGAGTTCATGAGAAGGACCTGTCATGGAAACAATTCGAGAAATACTTCAGGAAGCAGTATCTGTCAGAGAAACACATGGATGGGAAGACCAAGGAGTTCTATGAACTCAGGTTGGGGAAACTCACCATAGATGAATATGTCAATAAATTCCTTGAGCTATTGAGGTATGTAACCTACATAAAAGATGAAAAGGTAAAAATGCAACGATTCATTAGTGGGTTACCTTAGACCTACCGAGACATGATTGAGTTTGAAGAACCAAATACCTTAGAAGAAACCATCCAGAAGGTGAGGTATTGTTATGAACAGTTTGGGAATAAGACAAGACCTCACGAGGAATGGAAGAAGAGGCTTAGTTCGGGATTCCAGAAGAAGGGGCTTAAATCCTCAAGATTCAAGAACTATGGAAAGGATTCTAGAATGATCCTTTCTACTAGAAGTGTGAACCAAAAAAATTTCCCATCTCAAAGTGGAAATAAACCTTTTAAGACAGTCCTAGGAAAGACTAATAACCTAAAGAAAGAACCCTTAAAATGATGGGATTGTGGAGAAGATCATCTGTTGAGGGATTGTCCACACAAAAAATAGAACAGTAAGAGAGTCTACAATATCCAAGAAGCTACTTCTGTCAATGATGTGGCTAGGAGCATGCCACAAATCTATGCAGCCTTGGACAATAATCAAGATGACCACCAAGTCTCAGTAGTAGAGTTGGATGGTATGATTTCCAACCATCTAGTTTCTATTTTAATTGACCTTGGTTCTAATTTGAGTTATGTGGCCCCTTAGACTTTTGATAAGTGTAAACTGAAACCAATTAGACATGTTAAGACATGGTTGGTGCAACTAGCCACTGGGACCAAAATAAAGGTGGCAGAGGTCATACCGACCTGTCAATTCATCATGGGTGGATTTCCCACCCGAGCAACCCTTAACATACTTCCCCTGGGATCTTATGACTTGTTGATTGGTATGGATTGGTTGGATTCTTATAAAACTAAGTTGGACTGCTATCATAAAAATTTAGAATGTGTAAACGAATAAGGGAGAAAGATGACCCTCCAAGGGATTCAGAAGACTATTACAGTGAGACAAATATCGACCCTTCAAATGAAAAATTATAGCACAGAAGGGTGTCCCTTATATGCAATACAGGTGTTGGAATATGTTGAGGATGACAAACCAAACCTAGAGGACCAACCCATATTAAGAGAATAAAAGGACGTGTTCCAAGAAGAGGTACCAGGTCTACCTTTGAGAAGGGACATTGACATCTCGATAGAACTTACACTAGGAACAGTGCCATCATCTAGGACGCCCTATAGGATGAGTACGCCGGAGCTAGTTGAGCTCAAGCTAAAACTAAAGGAGATCATGGACAAAGGGTACATCTGACCCAATGTATCTCTGTGGGGAGCACCCGTATTATTTGTGAAAAAGAAAGATGTCACACTCCAACTGTGCATAGATTATAGACAACTCAATAAGACAACCATAAAGAACAAATATCCCTTACCAAGAATCGATGACTTGTTTGACCGATTGGGAGGTGCTTCCATTTTCTTGAATATAGACTTAAGGTATGGATACCATCAAGTCTGAATTAAGGATGAAGACATCCACAAGATAGCCTTCAGGACAAGGTATGGTCACTATGAGTTTGTGGTGGTGCCATTTGGGTTAACCAATGCCCCCGCCACTTTTATGTGCTTAATGAATAATGTACTCAACAAATTTCTAGACAAATTTGTATTGGTTTTCATTGATGATATCCTAATCTACTCCAATAACAAAGAAGAACATGAAGAAGACCTTAGACTTGTACTTCAAGTACTAAGAGAGCACCATCTCTATGCTAAGTTTAGCAAGTGCAACTTCTTTCAGAAGCAAGTCCATTACTTAGGCCATGTCATTTCTAAGGAAGGGGTGGCTGTGGACCCCGAAAAGATCAGATCTATTATGGAATGGCCTAGCCCGAAGGATGTATCCAAAATCAGATCCTTCATGGGCTTAGAAAGATACTATAGAAGGTTCATAAAAGGGTTTTCCAAGATTGGATTTCCAATCACTGCCCTTCAAAAAAAGGGGGTTAAATTCATTTGGAAATCAAAATGTGAAGAAAGATTTTAGTAATTGAAATACCTCCTAACCCATGCACCTGTGCTGAAGATTGTAGACCTGAATAATGATTTCCTTGTGTGTACAGATGTCTGCAAGGAAGGACTCGAAATAATCCTTATGCAAGAGGGACGTGTAATTTGCTATGCGTCCTGGAAATTAAATGAGCATGAGATCAATTATGTGACCCATGACCTAGAGTTGGTTTCCATAGTACATGCTTTAAAAATGTGGAGGCACTACCTCCTGGGAAGGAGATTTGTTCTTATGACATACCATTGTGGGTTGAGGCACCTGTTTGATCAACCAAAACTCAATGCTAGGAAAGCTAGGTGGATGGATCTCCTTAGTGATTTTGATTTCAAAATAAAACACATCAAAGCAAAGGAAAATAGGGTGGTCGATGCCCTTAGCAGAAGTATAAAAAAAATTCATTTGGTGGCAGTAAGTACATGTGAAATGGATGTCAGGGAAAGAGTTAGAAATGCACAAGAGACATATGCTCTCTTCAAGACCGTGACCTCATACCTAAGACAAGAGCCTACAGGGATAAAGTATGAAGGCTACCAGATGCTCGAGGAAGGGCTGCTGACTTACAAAAATAGATTTATATTCCAAACTGTGATGACTTGAAGAGGTTCAAAATGGATGAACTACATAAGAGACCATATACTGGTCACCCAGGATATCAGAATATGATCACGACCACTAGGAAACAATTCTATTGGCCTAGGTTGAAGAAATACATAACTAACTATCTAGCTAAGTGCCTAGAATGCCAGCAAGTTAAGGAAGAACACCGACATCCAATAGGATTGTTACAGCCCCTACCAATCCTAGAATGGAAATGGGAAACCATCTCCAAGGATTTCATCACTGGATTACCAAAGTTGACCAAGAAAAATGATGTCATCATGGTCGTAGTGGACAAACTGAGTATGTTTTCTCATTTCATCCCGGTTAAGTCAACTTGCAAGGCAATAGATATTGTCGACATCTTCATGAAGGAGATATTCAGACTACATGGCATGCCCAAGGAAATTGTATCTGAAAGAGATACTTCAAACTTTTGGAAATCCCTAATGGCCGGTTTTGAGAGTAAATTGTTGTTCAACACAACCTATCACCCTCAAACTGATGGACATACAGAAAGAGTGAACCAAATATTAGAATACATGCTAAGGATGCATGTAATGTATCAACCTAAGAAGTGGGAAGAATACTTACCATTGGTAGAGTTTTCCTACAACAATGATTATCAAGAATCCTTGGAGATGATTCTTGTTGAAGCCCTCTATGGTAGACAATGCAAGATTCCAATCAGCTGGAGTAATCTAGTGGACATAATTATAATCGGACCCGACAGGATGAAAGAAATGGAACAACAAGTGATCCAGATAAATAAAAATCTGAAGATTGCTCAGGATAGACATAAAAATTATGCTGACAAAAAAAGAACTCCTCGAGAGTTCAAGACAGGAAACCATGTCTATCTCAGAATTAGACCCAGGAAGAGTTCTCTAAGAATGGGAGAATGTGCCAAGTTGGCACCTCAGTATTGTGGACCCTTTGAAGTCTTAGATAGAGTGGGACCTGTATCCTATAGGATAACACTTCCTCCCACAGTAAAGGCACATAATGTTTTCCATGTTTCATTATTGAAGAAATATGTACATGATGCTAATCATGTAATTGACTGTTCTATGATCCAGATGGAACCAAAGGGAGAATTCCTGGAAGAACCCAATGCATACTAGGCATGAAGGAAACATCACTTAGGAACCGAACCATTTCACAGGTCAAGATGCAGTGGAAACACTTTGTCCCAAATGAGGCTACGTGGGAAATGAAATATGCTATGAGACAAACATATCCAATTTTGTTTACTTCGTACATACATATCATGTTGATAGATAGAACATCGAGGATAATGTTCCTTTAAGGGGGAGGGAATTGTAACACCATGTTTCCCCCAGTCTGTAAATATAACTATATTGGCCAGGGAACTATGGAAAACTCAAAGGTTTGAATGTTTGATTTGATGGAACTTTGTATAAAAGGTCGATGAATGTAAATTCTGTTATTTTAGTAGAAAATGGATACGTGTTGCATGACTTCTGGGAAGGGGATGTGCTAAGAGAGGCCACAATTTCTAATGAAAAGGTGGTGGAGGGGACCTGAAATTGTTGCGTTAACCCCCACCGAACAAGTACCATGCTGAATTTAATTACTCAAGATCAGAACAACCCTCTGACCAGGAATGAAATACAATCATGCTGGTAGGTGGGAAGACCTCCTCAATAGTTAATGAGGGGATGGGGCGGACCATCCATCTGTAAGGCTTTCAGACCTGACCACAGACTGGGGATTCGAGCCACACACAATCTTGCTGAGGAAGGAAAGAAAGGAAGCATGGTGGGGAGAGGGGATCTGCGAAGAGTGCAGAGACGAAAGAAGAAGCTCTCGGGTATGAGGAAGGATTGAAAGAGAAAAGTGAGTTTTGATAAGAGAGAATAGAGACTGAGCTGAGAGAAGGAGAGTAAAATTTTCCCTTATCTATTTCTGTATTGGGAGAAGGAGAGTAACCTTCATCCCTAACTTCCATTGATATGGAAGAAAGAGATTTGAATCTCAAAGCATCGTGGTCTAATATCGAGGGTGGCAAGTGATAAATCCATCGGGAGTGACTGAGCCTATGGTTGGGTGGAAATGAGCACCCCTCTCAGCATTCACATAGTGCCTTATGGTTCTGATAAGTGTTTCTTATTCCTTGTGCTTTGGATTGGAAATAATGGATGCATGTTTGTATTTATATGCCTAAATATGGTTTATGTACTGAATGATTAAGTTAATAATATGCATTCATTCCTTTGAGTACTTTTACATTTGCTTGATGTTCCTTATGATCTAGTTTAATTCCTCGAAATCACTTTCCCCAGGGGGTTACATAACAGTCCCAGAGTCAGAGCGAGCTTCTTGGTATTTTTACCGTTTCGGTAACCTCACGAGTTACCTTGCCCTATTTCAGAGCTCATAGATTTGCGAGTTAGGAAGGAATTTTATTCAGACCAATAGTCTAAGAGACTTTGAACTTGCACCGAATTCCTTAACCAAAAACCTGACTAAGAGTAGGGTTAATAGCCCAAGATTCATCTGAAGGTCCACATGACCTAGGTCTAGGAACCCTGCACAAAAATGAGTTATCTCTTGGAAATTTCAGGACCTAGGGAGTTCGAAGCTCCGAGAGGTCAAATTTCACGATAGTCAAGTTACCCGAACTATCAGAGTAACAAGAACTGTAGATGACTTAAGAATCTGACACAGGTGATGGAGGCGAGCCGTTTAACAGGAGGAAAGGCCATCCTAGTAGTTAGATCGATTTAAACCCCCACTAGGGTTAACAAATTAAACACCAGTCGTTCAATTGAATCTACGGTTGGGAATCATTGTGGAGCATGAAGGTGAAAATTAGTGGACATGATAGTTCATGGCCTACAATCAAACCACGTCATTGAGCTCATTGGGAATGGAGAATCAACGAATAAGATTGGACTAGAGTGGAGTGAGCACTTCCCTAATTGCGGAGGTTGAATCCCACAATCACTGCAAACGATTGATATATACATGGAGATCGAGGGTGGGGAATCATTGCAGAGCGCGAAAGTGAAAGTAGTGGACACACTAGTTCACGGCCTGCAATTCACCAACACCATTGATATCATCGGGTTGGAAGATCAACGATTCCGGTTAGACCAAGTTGGGCGAGCACTTTTCAGATTGTGGATGTCGAACTCTCTGATAAAGAGCACGCATGTTGGGCCCCCACAATTTCTATCAACTGTCGATCACCTTTGACCTTCGATCTGAGTTTGACGAGATCCCTGAAATGAAGGGAGTGCATGGTAAATCAAAATCTTCAAGGAGATCAAGCTCAGAAGAGATATGCTCTTTTTAGAAGAACATATGAGGTCCAAGAGGTGAACTTGTCTCAAGTTCAAAAACTCAGGAAGTCGAGCGTAGAGTGTGCCAGGAGGGCACTGTAAATTCCTTTGGAAGACACAGAAGGGATGAGTCCCTTAGAGATCAAGTAAGTTGAAAGCTCAGGGATCAACAGTGAAAGTTGCATGCAGAGCGTAAGTGTGTTCCAGGGTGGAGTCAAACTCCATTGACAAAAGCTTAGGAGGGAAACCACCGTCGAGACCCCAATAGGTCAGGGTTTGCAGGAAGTAGTTCAAAGGTGAAGCCTTTGAAACACTTCAATTCTTCCAAGTTGGGAGAAAGCACAAGCTCAGAGGGAGGAGTGACAACTGCTATCAGATCAGTTGTAAAGAGGATATCAGGACCGTCAGATCATGAAATACCATGGACCATTGATCTGACACTCACGGCAGTTCAAAGATTAGACTTATGGAAAAAGAGGTGAATTAATTTCTGAGTTTGCGAAGCATGAAGTCCTGAAGTACTTGGGATTTGGGCCCCAGCTCATAGTTGGAGGTCACATCAGTGGAGAATAGGGGAAGGAGCTAGTGCCCACTAGGCTCTAGTTTGAAATCCGGGAAGTCGGGAGAGTCAGGAGAGTCAGGTGAATCACAACAGAATATCCAAAGTCGTGAAGCACCTTTTGGTTAGACTTGTTAGAATATGAATGGATGTGCTCATTTTACCATTGAAAATATTGCTATTGTCACCCAACCATAGGCTGAAGCCACCCTCCAAGCACCTTAACCTTGACATAGAATCACTCCAGAAGCAAACCCTAGGCTAGATAGCCAAACAAGGGTAGCACAACTTTCCCCAAGGATAGCACTCCAACAAGAGCTGATCAGATAGTCCAAGCCAAAACTAATCTACTAGTTGCAACAACTGCAATGGCCACTCTCCTCAAACCTGTGCACAAAACTGGGCATTGCAATGCACACAAGTGCTGCTCTTCAATTCTGAGACTGCCTGCTAGAATGAGAACATGCCTCATGTATTTACACTAATAATGGCTAACTGCCTGGGCTGACTTCTCATTCTAGGTATCTGTCTGTTCAAAATATATTAATTCTTCTGGACGACTTCTTCTCTTGGAGGCTAATAACCTAATATAAATTATCTTCTTGAGTTGACAAGCCTTCTAGGGTTATTAGCCAACTCATTAGGGTTTCTTCTTTCTTCCTAGAGTATTCTATCCTTTTCAGGTTTACACATGGGGGTAAATACCTCTCGTAGCTACCATAATATCAACATTGCCTCCTAGCTAGGGAGGTATTACAGGTAATGGTCTTGAGCACAAAACATACCATTCACTCGGTAGCATCAACATAGTTGTATAGACTAGATCATGACTAGATCATGAGCACCATCATCATCATCAGTTTCATCAAATGCATCATTTCTCAGAACCATACTCTATCTGAGTAATTAGACATGATTCTCACTCCACAGAGTTACATAAGAGCCATTCTTCTAATCTAGAAGAATAAATGTTCTGAACCATTTTCTGTCTGGGAAAACTCTGTTCATTGATTATCGATCTAGCTGATAATCATTTTCAATATTGTTGATAGTCTTCAAGGCAATCGGAATAAAATAGAACACAACTGTGTCTATCCATAGTAGTACATAACTACAATCTAGTAGTACACTACCACACCAAGTAACACACAAGTACTTGATCAAACAGTGGAACACATCCACCACAGTAGTATATATCTACTATCATACAATCTTCATAACAATCATCTGATATCAACCTACACAGAAACAATGTTATGATATAAATTGAATCATATGGGACATTCTTCAACTCACATCTGTGAGATCTCGGAAGAGAATCTTCCCTCAAAAGGTAAGACATCAATGATGAGATATCTGGACTATTCTTCTCAAGCAAGAAAGAACAACTGTCCTGATTTCTGAGCCTGGACCATTCCCCACCCTGGCCATTCTTCTGAAACTAAACAAAGTGTAACCTAGAGAGAATGAATCCCCCTTAAGGATTGTCTGCTGTTTATGGATAAATTTGTGAGTGCGGACACAGACCAATCTCCCCAGATCCACCTGGATCTGGAACAAACCGTAACAGAATACTACTCTTTCCCTAGATCTCGATATTGAATGAACTAAGAGAAATGGATAGTGGACATACCTTATGAACGCTCTCCTTTAA
>ML780306.1:693377-717695 GCA_009831015.1 Picea engelmannii
ATTTTTATGTGGCTGTAGTTTACATTTATCAACAACCTTAGGGGCTATATAACTCAAATTTGAACCAGGGTCAATCAGAATAGACACTAGATGGTTGGTGATCATACCTTCGATTTCCACCACTGAAGCTTGGTGGTCAGCTTCGTTATTATCCAAGGCTGTATAAATTTGGGGCACACTCCTGGCCATGTTATTGACGGTGTTAGCTTATTGAACGTTGTAAATTCTTTGGTTGTTCTATTGTCGGTGTGGGCAGTCCCTCAGTAGATGTTCTTCTACACAACCCCAACATTTCAAAGGTTCTCTCTTTGGGTTATCATTCTTTACTGGGGTAGATCCAGAAAGTTTATTTCTGCTCAAGGAGGGAAAGTTCTGCTGGTGTACACTTCAGGATGGGAAGCTCATCCTTGAGTTCTTTTTCTAGTCCTTATATCTTGGGGATTTAAACCCCCTTTTCTAGAATCCCGAACTATTCTTCATCTTCCAACCTTCGCGAGGTCCTGTCTGGTGCCCAAGATATTCATAACAATATCTTGCCTTTCAGATAGTATCTTCTAGGGTCTTTGGTTTGTCAAATTCAATCCTGTTCTGATAGTCCTTAGGTAGTCCACTGATGAATCTTTGCACCTTTTCCTTTTCTTCTTTTATGTAGGGTACATACCTCAGCAAGTCGAGGAATCTGCTGACATATTCCTCTATGTTGAGTTGCCCTAGATTGAGTTCATAGAATTCTTTAGTCTTTTCGTTGAAATATTTTTCCGACATATACTTCTTACTGAAGTATTTCTCAAACCGTTCCCAAGACATGACTTCTTCATGAATCCCTTTTACATTCTTAAGGTCTTCCCACCAAATGGAAGCCTTTCCATTCAAGTTGAAGGTGGCTACTTGGGCCTTCAAGTTTTCTGAGAAGTCATGGACTCTGAAATATTTCTTTAGTCCAAGTAGCCATGCCTCTGCTTCCTCTCCCTTCTTTATTTCACCGTCGAAAGTGGGTGGTTTGGCCTTCTTGAAATCTTCGAGATTATGACTCTTGGAAAGTTTCTGCTTCTTTCATTTTCTTCGGGAATGAGAACTAGTTCTACTGCTAGAAGATCCCTCTGAGTCGCCAACTTCCTTTCCAGAAGAATCATCTGACGCTTGTCCCTTATCTCTGGGGTGGACCTTTCTTGAGGTACTCCTCTCAGTGTGGCCACTAACATGACCATGTTTCTATGTCTCAGGTTCATGTTGCAATTATATTTGTATGTCGGATAAGCTCTGTAGTAAAACTACATTAATTTCCGTTTGCTTCTCTTGCTCTTTTATCATCTTTTCGTTGTTAGCCTTGTAGCTTTGTAATTTGACCATGAGGCTCCTCACAATCTCAGCTAGATCTAGAGGGGTCCCTACCACCCTCCTTTCGTTAGACTCTTCATATCTATTGTGGGAGCCCTTCCCCACTTCATGGTGAGTCACCATTCTATACGTCTGAAATTTCCCATGGTTGATCTTCCGCTTTGTGTGCAAAAGAAAAACGCTGGTTGTTAGTCAATATTTATATTCATTTATAACCAATACATAATTCATATTTTTCACATGCACAGACACCATAGGAGTTTTCATTCTTAACTCCGACTTTTAATTAAGGGGGGGTCAAGATAAGAGTTACTCCTTTAACAATACTCCGAATGGAGTCTCTGCGCAACCCGTTCATGAGCCCAAGCAGGCCAAGTGTTGTAACCATGCTCTGATACCAATTTGTAACACACCCACTACAGGAACTAATATTTTTCATCTTTTTCCTTCTTTTCCATGAGGGACAGAATGCTCGAATTCCTATGGGGCCTGATGCAGACCCTACCATCCCTTATCATTACCCCATGTGATCATTGGCTATGACCACAGGCCTTCCTGGAGAGGTGCTTCCGGCTTTCGCGATTCAGAAAATCATGATGCATGTGTTTCCCTGTTTTCTGGTTTCTCAAAGTGCCGAAATCCGAGAGGAACCAACACTTCATCACATCTAACAATGCCTCAGGTTAAAACCTGACATTCCACCTTTTAGAGTTTCACGTACCGGGTTTTCACGGTACAAGAGGGTGAGGGGTTCATACCCTTCGGTTTTCCATGTGCCGAAACACCAAAAACCAAATCTACACATGCTAAGCCGTATCGAGATTTCACAAGTTGGGAATTCGGGACTGGCGTGTACTAGGGACTTACCTCTATATATCCCGGGTGCCGAAATACTGAGACATCAAAACTTATCCGCGCTATTATTATTTCAGGGTTTCGCAAGTCGGGGTTTCACGATATGTGCAGACAAGAGGTCTCACACTTAGGTTTCCCGGGAGCTGAAACTCCTAAGCCTGTATTCATCGCTAAACTCATTTCAGGGTTTCGCAAGTCGGGACTTTGCGATTGGTGAGTACAAGGGAACTGCCCCTTGGGTTTCCTGGGTGCCGAAACACCGAAACATCCAACCTATAGACACGCTATGCCATTTCGGGGTTTCGCGAGTCGGGATTTCGCGATTGGTGAATACAAGGAAACTAACCCTTGGGTTTATCGAGTGTTGAAACTTTGAAACACCAAGAATTATCCACACTAGACAATTTTGGGGTTTCATACTTTAGGATTTCGCATCTGGCGAATACAAGGAAACTAACCCTTGGGTTTCCTGTGTGCCAAAACATCGAAACACCATATCTCATCCGCGCTATTATCATTTCGGGGTTTCTTAAGTCGGGATTTTGGGACTGGCAATTACAAGAGATCTTAGCCTTAGGTATCCTGGGTGATGAAACACCGAAACAACATATCTCATCCGTGCTATTATCATTTCGGGGATTCACAAGTCGGGATTTCGGGACTGAAGAATACAAGAGATCTTACCCTTAGGTATCCTGGGTGCTGAAACACCGAAACACCATATCTCATCCATGCTATTATCATTTCGGGGTTTCACAAGTCGGGATTTCGGGACTGGTGATTACAAGAGATCTTACCCTTAGGTATCCCGGGTGCTGAAACACCGAAACACCATATCTCATCCGCGCTATTATCATTTCAGGGTTTCGCGAGTCGGGATTTCGGGACAGAAGAGTACAAGAGATCTTACCCTTAGGTATCCCGGGTGCCGAAACACCATATCTCATCCACGCTATTATCATTTCGGGGTTTCGCAAGTCGGGATTTCAGGAATGACGATTACAAGAGATCTTACCCTTAGGTATCCTGGGTGCCGAAACACCAAAACACCATATCGCATCCGCGCTATTATCATTTCGGGGTTTCGCAAGTTGGGATTTCGGGACTGACGATTACAAGAGATCTTACCCTTAGGTATCCCGGGTGTAGAAACACCGAAACACCATATCTCATCTGCGCTATTATCATTTCAGGGTTTTGCAAGTCGGGATTTCAGGACTGATGATTACAAGAGATCAGACCCTTAGGTATCCCGAGTGCTGAAACACCGAAACACCAAATTCTAACCATGCTATACCATTTCGGGGTTTCGTGAGTCAGGATTTCGCAACTTGTGAATACAAGGAAACTAACCCTTGGGTTTCCCGAGTGCCGAAACACCGAAAGACCAACATCTGAGGGAACCATTCTTTCTGGTGTAAGGTTTCCAAACTTAGGCCATAAAATCCTTCAACGGACTCTTGGGTAATTATCACCAGGCTTGGGGACAGGACTGGAAGGCCTTCTTAACTTATCGAGTTATGAACTCTGTGACAGGGGTGGGGTAAGCTTAGATATTTTACATAAACAGTAGTCCCCTCAAGAAACTCACTCCGGCTCTAGAATATGATGGAGCTTCCTGGAAGGAGATGCCTTCGTGAAAACAAACCAGGGCATATCATGGTTCATGTACATGGGGTAACTCTCCAGGGAACGAGCTTGAATATGAACTTATACATTCTATACGTAAACCGATTATAGTCATTTAAGTATAAGCATGCATTCATTGTTGTTGATCGGAACACCAGGAAAACACTTCTATGCAGAAACCAATCATTTATAAGTGTACAAACATGAGCATGCATCCATTATATTTAATTCAAGATACGAGATGTAAACACTTATCAGAAAAAAGCACCAAGTATGGCACGACTGTTGAGAGGGGTGCTCGTTTCCACCCAACCGTAGGCTCAACGACTCCAAATGGATTTACAACTAGCCATCCCCGAGCTAGACCATGATGCTTTGAGACTCAGTCTCTTACTTCCCGCTCATCGGAAGTCTAGGACGAAGGTTACTCTCCTTCTCCTCTGCTCATGACTCACTATATTTCCCCAGAGTTCCTCTGGTTCCCTTTTGCGATTCTTGTCGTGCGTGTGTGTGTCTATATCCATTTGCTCCACTCTCCCCCTCCTTCCACACTTCTTTCCTCCTATGAGGTTGCGTGTGGCACAAAATTCCCTGTTCGATGGTCAAGACTGAGAACTTCTACGGATGGGTGGTTTGCCTCATCCCCTTATTTACTCTTGAGGAGCCTCCCCACCTACCATCTGGGTGGGTAATTCATTTCGGGGTCTGAGAGTGAGCTTTGGTTTTCCCGAGCACGTACAAACTAGTACGATTTTGGTTCAGTGGAAGTTAACAGAGCCACTCCCGACACCTTCCACTACCTCTCATCAGCTATCGTGGTCTCTTTTCAGCACATCCCCCTCTCAGTAGTTATACAACATATATTCATACATCATTTACATTCCTTGGACCTTTTATACAAAGATCCATTAAATCAAACATTTACAATCTTTGAATTTTCCATAGTTCCTGGCCAGTATAGTTATTTTTACAGACTGGGGGAAACAGGGTGTTACAAGCGAGGTGGTCCAGTCTTCTTGAGTAACCCTCAAGAAGAGATACTTCCCTAGACCACTCCCCATGTTAACCACAATGGGAAGTCGCTATCTATGGTACATCAACAATCTCAAACTAAACAAAGTGCAACTTGGAGAGAATGAATACACCCTAAAGAATGACTGATCGGACCATTTCCCCTGTTAACCACAAGAGGAAAAGACTGTACTGTACCAACCTCCAAAATGAACCATTCCTCATGTTAACCACAATGAGAAATCCCTGTCTAGCGAGGCAGTCCAGTCTTCTTGAGTAACCCTCAAGAAGAGAGACTGCCCTAGACCACTCCCCATGTTAACTACAATGGGAAGTCCCTGTCTATGGTACATTAGCACTCTGGACCATTTTCTGGACTGGAAAATGTCTGTCCGTCACAAATCTCAAACCACTTTCCGAAATGGAAAGGAAACTGCTCATCCTAGACCATTTTTCGAACTGAAAAATGACTTTCCATAAACAAATACATATTAGTGCTCCGTCCCAACCTGGGAGTCATTTCTTCCTTTTTCAATAAGGAAGTCATCTCCACGAGCTCTAGCTTGAGTACGCAAACTCTTTCATCTTGGATAGAATCTTTACCAAAATGTCTTCTTATCTGCTCATCTGTGGAGATATGTATTGGAGAACCACTTTCTCCTTTGTGGACTTCATCATGGATAATGTGATGCTTGATTTCAAATGTACTTCGGTCTGAAACACTGGTTTTTCTCTGAAGGCTTCATGTAGCTCTGATCAATAAAGTATATCATTGTTTGGAACACTGGAACATATCCATGTGGCACTTCTTCTATCATCATGAGATCTGATCTACTAAGTAATCATCTTGATACAATATCTCTATTATAGAAGATCTTCACCATGCTTCTGCTGTGCACTGGAGGTTCTCCACCAAGTTATCTTCTTCCATCTGCATACAAGGGTCACTTTCTGGTATGCTTCAAAGTCTTGAGGTTTCTCTTCATACTCTCTAGGTTCAATTGCTTTGGAGAACAGTCTTTGCATTCATCTTGATGAAGAAATCCAACCCATGGATATTGCAGATGATATAATGACTCATGTAGAGGTATGTCTAGTTTATCGTAACGAGTAATCAACATAGTTTTCTCCCTCCATCTGGGAGAATCTCTAGTTCTCTATCTTGCAATGCTTTCATTCATAATTCTTCCATACGCTATTCTTCATCACAAATTTTAGTTCCTCTGCTTGATTTCTTTTAATGAGTTCATATCAGGTTGGTAATCTTGTGATTCTCGATACAATGACTGGTTTTTCTGGCTTCTCTTCTTTCTTGGAATCTTCATGTTCTTCCTCGTGTTTTTCTTTAGCTCTTGGGTCCATGGAGTTTCTTATAGATTCCATGCCCTAAATATTCCATTTCTTTCTTTCATCATAGGATCACGGATCTTGATGGACAACCAGGGATACTTTAAGGCTTCTCTTTGAAGCAAACTTCTTCTAAGGTTGAACTGAACACGTACTGTCTTTCATGCCTGCTACCATGGATATAAACTTCATCTTCTTCAATGGATCATAGGGTTAGCTCCCTCCTAATCCTTTTTTCATGTATGAATACATGCTCTTCTTTATGGTGATATATAATCAGCTCCCTCCATCTAGGAGAGTCCAAGTTTTTGTCTGCATCCTTATTGTCTTCTGTAAAGCGTCATAAGTCTTTCTCTAGATTGTTGACTTATTTCTGTCTTTGCTTCTTCTAAGTCTCTTCATGATTGATTTTGATTTCGTCTTATCTTGTAATAGCTTCCACATGATTTGTTTGATGTACTTCATCCTTTCATGTGCATTATCTAACTTGTATAGAAATCCTTATCTTGTTGTTCTTCCATAGGTATAGTTCTTCTTGGAACACATTATATTCTAAGAGATAGATATACAAGATATGTACATACACTTATGAAAATAAGATATGTACAAGAACTAAGAAGAGTATTGTTACCTTCAGAAGAAGAAGATTCTTTCATCCCGCTTAGTCTTCTTTGTGGGTTCCTTTTCTTCGTCAATTGATGCTTCATGTTTCTCCTTCCTTTTCTTTAGCTTGGGACAATGATTCTTGTAGTGACCATACTTTCGACAGTTGAAGCATTGTACTTCTAAAATGTATTTCTCTTTATTTGGCTTCCTCCTTGAACCAAACTTCCTTTTGTTCCTGAAATTCTTGAATCTTGCTGTGAAGGCTTGATCATCATACTTCTTTTGGGGTTTCTCTTTTTCACTAATCCTAGATTCTTCTTGAGCACAACAAGTCCAAGGTTCTTCAAATGTAGGATACTCCTTCCTTGTGTTCATGCTTGCGGAAAATGCATCCCATGTCTTGGGAAGACCATTGAGTACTATGTTTACCAATTCCTTTTCTGAAATGATCTCTTCAATATCTTGTAGTTGATCTCTTAATTGAGAGATTCACACAAGGTATGATGTCATCAAGCTCATTCTTCAGACTCATTACTTGTCCAATTTTTTTGACTGAGAAGAGGTTTGTTAGGGCATCACACATGTTATTCAATGAGTCAAGATGGGAGATGTAGGGTATCAAGTGGTCTTTTATAGAATCCACTATGATACTCATGGCATTGATGTCACCGTCTTTGAACTTCTCCATAGCTGGAACGTTCTGCAGTTCCTTCTCTTTCCCTTCTTCAAACTTTGGTTTCACGATCTTTCCTTTTACGATATCCAACAATTTATTTTTGGCAAGGATGAGATCAATCCTTGTCTTCCATGCTCTAAAGTTAGAAGCTCCTTCTAACTTGTTCTCTGACTTCATAGAGTAAGTCATGGCTTCTTTGACTTGGTCAACTCTAGATTTGACCAAAATATCAAACTTCACATCTTGGGTTTCTGAGAGTACCAAGAGATGCACTAGGCTAGGGTGCACTGATCTATCCAAAGATTAGGTCAATCGATTCACTTAAGGTGCCTCAACAAGAGGATTAGGGTTTCTGCAACTGCACCTACTAGTAACCCTAACGACAATGCTATGGTGACTACTCCTACTAGAAACCCTAGCGGCAGTTCTTCAACGAGATTAATATCCTTACGACTATGTTTCCTTCTAGCGGTTAGACTGAATGAAATAGGTGTGGGCCCATAACCTGTTAGAATATGAACGGATGTGCTCGTTTTACCATTGACAATATCATTATTGTCACCCAACCATAGGCCGAAGCCACTCTCCAAGCACCTTAACCTTGCGAGAGAATCACTCAGGAAGAAAACCCTAGGCTAGATAGCCAAACAAGGGTAGCTCACCTTTCCCCAAGGATAGCACACCAATAAGAGCTGATCAGATAGTCCAAACCCTAACCAAGAGATAGTCCAAGCCAAAACCGATCTGCTAGTTGCAGCAGCTGTAATGGAAGCTCTCATCAAACATACGCACAAAATTGGGCACTGTAGTGCACACAAGTGTTGCTATGCAATTCTGAGACTGCTTTCCAGAATGAGAACTGGCCTCCTGTATTTATACTAATTCTGGCTAATTGCCTAGACCGACTTCTCATTCTGAGTATCTGTCTGTTCAGTATATATTAATTCTTTTGTCCAACTTCTTCTCTTGGAGGCTAATAACCTAATATAAATTATCTTCTTGAGCTGACAAGTCTTCTAGGGTTATTAGCCAACTCATTAGGGTTTCTTCATGCTTCCCGGAGTATTCTATCCTTGTCAGGTTTACACGTGGAGGTAAATACCTCCCGCAACTACCATAATATCAACAAGACCTATGGTCACAACTAGTGGTAATGTGGAGGGGCTTGTCAGAAAATGGTATAGCACTCAAACACAGATATTTCGCAAGAGCGAAGGGGAAGGTCGCGGGTACCATTAAACCCTCACCAGGGACTCGAAAGGGTCTGCGTTTAATTATAGAACGAGACCATCAAGGTCTCATAGAGTTGTTTGGTTCCAGAATCAGATATCCTTGACTGGGAAGTCGGGATGGTTCCCCGAATATTCAAATAAGGAACCATAGAAAGAGAGGATTTGTTCCTGTAAGGAGAATATAATTTTTCTTTTTATTTTTTGCCCCATCATGGGTATGTTAAAATATGAACATGTAAGAAATGTTTTATTTTATCTATGAAGATTGATATTGAAAACTTACTCTTAGTATTATCCTAGTAACTTTCTCTAAATATAATATCATCAATGATTCAGTCTTAAATACCCACTATTTTTTCTGTATCATGTGTTGTTGTTATTTTGAGATCACGAGTGTGACGATTGTTTTTTATGCTTTAATAATGGGATATGGTATACACTACTGCCACATTTAGTATAAAATATTGTTATGCTTTTGAATTTAAGGTTATCTCAAGTTTTATAGTCCTTGTTTTAATTATTTGATTCATTTAAATAATGCACAATACATTTTCTAGCAATTGAGTAAAGTACAGATTGACATCCTCTCTATATTACTTAAATATTTCATTCAATTACTACCATCCTCATTGATATTTCAAAGAACATTGTTTTTATTTTTATGTCTTCATAATCTTTCATTATTATTTATTAAATGTATACAAAATGAGTTATGGTGCCCATAGTTTATGAAAAAACCATCCACATTGCTCTACCCATATTTTGAATAGTTCTTTCTTTCCCTCTTTTAAAAGGTCAAATCATTCAGATATGTGAAGCCTTAAAAAAAAATATTAATATTGAGGGATACCCTCTCTAGCTACTAAATTCTTCCATAATGCCTAAAATGGGAAATCTCAAACACTTCTAGAGGGTGCCTTGGCATAGTTCCCTAGCTATGAATATCTCAGGGAACAACACCACCAAGAGAAATTTCAAGACATAAAGGTCTTCTTTGCAACATTAAGGTAAAAAATTGCAACATGACTATGATTGAAGCATGTCATGAATAGAAAGGATTCCTATTTGATGTTTCACTATTGAATCCATTTTTTCCCTTTGCATTCTATAATGAGATCAAGGATAAGACCTTTCTACATGTTAAACTCAACCAAAATTATTACACCAGACAACTTGGAAAGATTTTCCCATTTAGGAGAAAGGTATATAAACCTATCCATAGAGTTTATAATTTATTCTAGAGTCTTGTCATGCCCATAATCCAATGGAATACTGGGTAACTAAACTAGAGCAAAAACTACTAATAAATATTTCGTTTGAGGATCAAATATTGTCTATGAGGGCCTCATAAACATGGATACAATACCCTAAACCAAGGGCATTACCTCATAACATTAGTTCTATCCAAGGGAGTAATAAATCCTAGGATAAGGAAAACCTTTCTCCCAAGGGTGCATAATCACAAAATCTGACAAAAGTGCTTTCAAGGAGTCCAATAACCACTTTTGTAGATCCTTAAATAAGATCCATAAGTTATTAAATTTTCATATCAAGACCTTTTCCTTAAAATAATCAATTTCTTCTTTCACATAGTTTGGATATAAAGTAACTACAAGAGTTGGAAACTTTGTTTTCATTGATGTCAAAGATAGGGGGAGACTACAGATGTCCAAGATAAATATTGCAAGAAGAAGATTGTTGGAAATATTGTTTTTGGATTTTTTATGCTCAGTTTGGATACCATATATTTGAATGAATTTTTACTCTAAATACCTAGCTCAAATGGGATAATAGGTTATATAGTTGGAAATATTTTTCTGAGACCTTTTCCAATGGTATATAACACTCCTTCTAAATCCTTAGGAATGAGGAGATACAATTTTTTTTGTCAGAAAAACCAACCTGAAAGTTCAGGTTGGCCCAACCAGTTTTTACAAGTCGGCCCTAAAAGTGATCACAAAAACACTATAAATACAATATAGATGTGCATATTTGAAGAGAATCCAAGCAATAAGATAAAATATGGGGTGTGTAGAAGATATCTCAGGTGTGCAAGAGAAGTTGTACAGTATTCTTGGGGTCTAAAGGTGTGCAAGAGGAGTTTTCTTGAAGTTTTAAGGGTGCGCTATGAAGGAATAAGGTCCATGATGCTGTAAAGTGAGATATTTTGAGGTTGTGATGCTGTAGTCTGGGATTATATTATGGGAATGATGCTACGAGGTTCGCTAGGGCATGAAGGCTAAATCTAACTAGGGTTTGAATTTATGTCTGGGGTATGAAGAAAAGAGAGGCATTGTAGTATGAAAGTTAAGGGTACGGTAATGCTATGAAATACATGAAGTATGAAGCATGCAAGTGAAGTCATAAGTACTTTGTGTATGACTATATTAGGTTGGTGCCTATACAGGTCTTACTGAGTCGATGCTCAGTTGAGGAGATTGGTGTCTCCAATAAGTTGGTTCCTACACAATATCTTGCTAAGTTGGTGCTCAACTAAGGAGATTGGTGTCTCCAGTAGGTTGGTGCCTACAATATTTGTAACAATAGGTTGTTGCCTATATAAATTTTTAAAGATAAGTTTTTGTGGTTTTCTTCCACAAGGGTTTCCACGTTAAATTATTTGCATTGTGATTTGAGTTTATATGTGATAATGAATGATTGATGAATGATTAAATAAAGTAAAAAGTATATTATATTGATTCACCTCCCCTCTCAGTATAATAATATGTTCAACAATTGGTATCAGAGCAGGTTCCTTCATAAATAGTCTAACTACTGGAAGGTAGATCTCGGGAGCACACATGACTAGCCAACAAGGTTTCTTCACAAACATGGCTCCATTATTTGACGAAACAAGATATGCATTATGGAGTATAAGGATGCAGACTTATCTAATGTCTCTTGGGTTTGATATTTGGAAATCGGTCATGACTGGGTATACATCCCCAAAACTCTAGCAACAAATAATGTAGGGAAGAAGGCTAGTGAACATAATGCAAAATCCATGATTGCTATCTTGTATGGTCTATCATAACCATAATTTGTCAATTTTATCCATTGTGAATCAACAAAAGATATTTGGGAAAAACTTCAAAACATCTATGAAGGCTATGTCAAGGTGACTAAAGCAAAGCTCCAAACTCATAGAAGTTAGTTCGAGAGTTTGAGAATGAAAGACGAAGACAATGTTGCAGCCCGTTTCCTTTGATTGGATGAAATTGTCAACACCATTAGAGGACTTGGTGGGAAGGTTGAAGAACCAATGATTGTGAATTTTTTTCTAAGGTATCTCCCCTTAATATTTTATGCCAAGGTCTCTACCATTGAAGGAATGAAGGATGCAAAGAAACTGACGATGGATGAGTTGCATGGGATTCTCATTGCATATGAGATGAGGACAGAAAAATAAAATCCAACACGAAAGGAAGCAATTTTCAAAGCATAAAACAAGAAAAAATGATACAAATTCTATGATTTTTCTAGCCATGAATCAGATACAGAAAAGCATAAATTGTGAGAAGTATAAAAAGAGGATCTGGAAAATACAAAGGTAAGCTACCCTTCAAATGTTTTAATTATGGTAGAGTAGGACATTTTGATGCTAAATGTCCATATGAAAAAATGGAAGACAATGATTATGAGGCCAGTAATGATAAATAAGATCATAGAAATAAAACCAAACCTTATAGACACAAAAGAGGAAAATATACTAAGAACAAGAGTTTGTGACTCTAGAGAGGACTATAGCTCGTATGAAGAAAGTGATGGATATGTTTTTGATATTGACAAAGAAGAATTCCTCTTCATAGTCATGGATACAAAGTCTATTTATAAAGAAAATGAAGATAATTAGAAAGAAAAATTAGATTAAGAAGATGAAGAAATTTATGTGAAAATGAATTTTGAAGAAGAACTCGTTAGTGCCTTAGAAGAAATAGACAAAATTAGAGGAAAGAATAAAAAGAAGAAAGAGAAATTGCATGAATATGAAAATAAGGATCATGATCTTGATGAAACAAAAAAAATAGTTATCATCCTGAAGACTCAACTAGAAGAGACAAAAAGGATAGAAGAAGTGATGAGAAGCCAATTGAAATAAAATGAAGAAATTTGCGAGAAGCTAGAGGCTGAAATTATTTCCTTAAGAAATGAACTAGATAAAACAACTAATTAGTTGAATAGAAGCTTTAATTTTGGAAAGAGTACCGAAATATTTTTTATTTTCTTAGTTTCCAAAGGTCACCATTCATCAAGACAGGTCTTGTATACGACAAAAAACAAAACACCCCCGAGTGAGATGCAAGCACAAAGGTCACAAATCCATCAGAAAAGGAAAACAAATAAAAGCCTAAAATGTATTCCAATATTCTCAAAGGCTCCATAAATATTGAAAGCAAAAACATGATAGGAAATGGCGGCCAATAGAAATCTAATTCTTCTCACAAGAATGAGTTCATAAGAGTTGTTCCACCAAGAAGACCTTTCACAACCTGGTATCACAGTCTCTTTCTTGGCTATTTTTTTTCTTGCAATATTTTTGGTTATAAAGGAGTAGATTGTAGAGCTTATGGATGAAGTGATCATGAGAGGGATAAATAGAGGTTCTTAAAAAACCTCAAATATAGATTATGTGAGCAACAAAATCAAAAGTTCTCATGGTTTTTTTGAAATAAACTACAATTCATTTGGTCCCCTACTTGATTAAAATACTAAATGTTATAAGTGCAATAACTATGGGCACGTAGCATGTGATTGTAGAAGCACCATAATAAACTCTCCTAAAAAAAATAGAGAAGAAGATATTCTTACCAAACATAGATAAAAATACTCAAAGGTGTGGAAAAGGAAGCAAGAAGAACCAAAGAAGGAACAATGTGGACTTGCAATGTATGCTCAAGACAAGGGAATCCAATGGTACATTGATAGTGGATGTTCAAAACACATGACAGGGGATCATAACAAATTTCTTACCCTAAAGGAAGAAAAAGGAGGTAGCGTTACCTTTGGGGATGATGCTTCCACAAGGATAGTTGGAAAATATATTGTTGGTATTGATAATGGAAATACTAAAATGTAGAATGTCTTGTATGTTGAAGGGTTAAAACACAATCTTCTAAGTGTCAGTCAAATGTGTGATCAAGCTTACAAGCTCACATTTCATTCTAAAGAACGTGAGATAAGGAAAGTAGGTTCAAGAATATTAGTGGCGAATGAAAACAAGACCCCGAGCAATGTATACATTCTCAATGAAGTCAAAGGAGAAAAATGTTGTATGGGACAAGTAGACGAAAGATGGTTATGGCATATAAGGATGGGTCATATAAAATTTGAAAATCTAGTAAAACTTAGCAAGACACAAGCAATCAAAGATATGTCAAGGATCTCAAAACCTACATACACTATTTTCAAGCCATGTCAACATGGGAAACAAATGAGATTTAGTTTCAAAACAAAGGAGTACTCAACATCAAAGCCGTTGGAACTTATACACACATACCTTTGTGGGCCAACAATAACACAAAATTAAAAAGGTGAGAATTATTTTATGTTGCTTATTGATGATTACACAAGAATGAAATGGGTTATATTTATTAAAGAAAAATCCAAAGCCTTTGAGAAGTTTAAATATTTCAAATCCCTAGTTGAAAATGATACTGATTTAAAAATCAAGTGCTTAATATCAAACATAGGAGGTGAGATTATATGAATTTGATGAATTGTGTAAGAATCATGGAATCAAGAGACATTTTTCGGCAACAAGGACTCCATAGAAAAATGGAGTTGTAGAAAGTAAGAACATAACTATACAAGAAATGGTTAGAAAAATATTGAATGAAGCCAAACTACCATACACATTTTGGAGAGAAGAATTCAGCACAACAATATACATTTTGAATAGAGCACAAATTAGAGTGAACAACATTGAGACACCTTATAAATTATGGAAAGGTAGATCAACTACAGTTAAATACTTCAAATTATTTTGGAGAAAGTGTTATATAAAGTGAAATGAAGATAATTTAGGCAAGTTTGATTCCATAACAAATGAATGTATATTTCTTGGTTATGCATCTGGAAGCAAGGTCTACAAATGCTACAACAAAATACTGCGCAAGGTTGTAGATAATATTGATGTAAGAGTGGATGAAGAAATACCTCAAGAGGAAAAGTCACAAACAAATGAAGGTATAGAGGAGACAATCTACAAAGAAGAAAAAAAGGAAGAATAAAATAAATAACAAGAATAAATAGAATGCCAATATCCAAAGAAACCATCCATAATTGTCCAAAATAATCATCCAAAAAGTCATATTCTTGATGATATAAATGCAGGAGTTTAGACTAGAAGAAGATTGAAATTTTCTTTTCTATATAAAATAGATCCCAAGAAATTTACACAAGATAGTGAAGATGAGAATTGGGTTAATGCTATGGAAGAAGAACTAAATCATATTGAGAAGAATGAAACATTGTAACTTGTCCCCAAACCAAAATAAAAGAATGTGATTGGCAGAAAATGGGTCTTCAGAAACAAATTGGATGAAGATGGACATGTAGTAAGAAATAAAGAAAGATATTGGTCTATAAAGGGTACTGCTCCAGTTGCAAGATTGGAAGCAATTATAATGTTTTTGGCATTTTCGTGTTTCAAGAACTTCAAATTCTATCAAATGGATGTAAAGTTAGCCTTTATAAATGGAAATCTAGAAGAAGAAGTATATATTCAACAACTAGAAGGATTTCAATTGTCAAACAACGAATATTATTTATGCAGACCGAAGAACACACTCTATGGACTAAAGAAAGCTCCTAGAGCTTGGTATTCAAGACTTGAAAAATATCTACAACAAGAAGGTTTCAAAAGAGGATTTGTAGAAAACAATATTTACATCAAAACAAACAATGAAGATCTGTTAATCATCATGGTTTATGTGGATGATATCATTTTTGGAAGCAATGCTAATAGATTGAGCCAAAAGCCAAAAGTTTGCAGAAGAAATGCAAAAATAATTTGAGATGTCCATGCTTGGAGAATTGTCATTCTTTCTAGGTTTGCATATTTCTCAATCTCTTAAAGGAATATTCATGTCTCAGACCAAATATATCAAGGAAATGTTGAATAAATTCATAATGGAAGACTGTGAACATGTTAGTACACCCATGATCATAGGATGCAAGTTGAGAAAAGATGATGAATCTCCAGAAGCAAATCAAACACTGTATAGGTAAATGATTGGTAGCCTACTATATGTTATAACATCAAGGATAGACATCACACAAGCAGTAGGATTGGTTGAAAGATTTCAATCTGCACCAAAGGAGACAAATGTGCAAGCAATAAAAATAATATTCAGATATCTGAAGGGCACATTGGAATTTGGCTTGTGGTATTCAAGAAGTAAGGAATTCAGTCTAACAACATATACAAATGAAGATTAGGAAGGAAGTATTGATGAAAAGAAAAGTACCAGTTGAGGAGCATTCTTTATAGTAAACTATCTAATATCATGGTTGAGAAAGAAGCAAACTTCAATCTCTCTATCCACAACAAAATATGAATATATTGCAGCAACAACATGTTGCACACAAGTTATCTGGATGAAGCAGACACTGAAGCGTATCAAGGTAGAATACGATAAGCCAATCTCAATCATCTGTGACAACGCAAGTGCAGTCACCATTTCAAAGAATCTTTTTATGCACTCAAAGAAAAAACATATTCCAATCAAGTACCACTTCCTAACAGAACATGTGTCGAAGCAAAGTGTCAAGCTAGAATACATTACCACCAAACAACATGTTGCAAATATTTTTACCAGACCCCTCCCCAAAGACACATTTGAATATCACAGGTAGAATCTGGGAGTGATATCCCTCTCATGTCGTCAGTAAAGGGAACCACAAGCTCAGGGGGAACATCCCTTTTCCATTGATGTCAAAGGGGGAGAAGTTGTAGACAAAGTAATAATTGCAAACACAAGGAAAGTGGCAGACACAGAGAGTATCAGAATTGACTAAGGGTTTCCATCAATGACAAAGGGGGAGATTTTGGAAATATTGTTGTCATTGATGTCAAAGATAGGGGAGAAAACATATGTCTAAGATAAATATTGTAATATGGATATTGTTGGAAATATTGTTTTTGGATTTTTGATGCTCAGTTGGGATACCCTATATTTGAAGGCATTTTTACTCTAAATACTTAGCTAAAATGGGAGCATAGGTTATATGGTTGGAAATATTATTCCAATACCTTTCTAATGGTATATGACCCTCCCTCTAACTCCTTATGAATGAGGATATATGAATTTTTATGTTAGACAACCCAACCAAAAATTTCAAGTCGACTCAGCCTATCTTTACAGGTCGACCTTAAAAGTGAGCACATAAACACTATAAATACAAGATAGATGTGTGCATTTGAAGAAAATCCAAGAAATAATATCAAGTATGAGGTGCACATAAGATATATGAGGTGCGCAAGAGAAGTTGGAGAGTATTCTTGGGGTCTAAATGTGTGCAAGAGGAGTTTTCTTAAAGTTTTAAGGGTATCATATGAACGACTAAGGTCTATGATGCCGCAAAGTGAGTTTTTTGATGTTGTGATGCTATAGTCTGGGATTAGATTTTGAGAATGATTCTACGAGGTTTGTTAGGGCATGGAGGCTAAATATGACTAGGGTTTGAATCTATGTTTGGGGTATGAAGCAAAGAGAGGCGTCGGAGCATGAAATTTAAGAGTATGATGATGCTATGAAATACATGAAGTATGAAACATGTAACTAAAGTCAGAAGTACTATGTGTATGAAGATATTAGGTTGGTGCCTATACAAATCTTATTGAGTTGGTGCTCAGATGAGGAGATCGGTGTCTCCAGTAGGTTGGTGTCTACACAATATCTTGCTGAGTTGGTGCTCAGCTGAGAAGATTGGTGTCTCCAGTAGGTTGGTTCCTATAAGCTTTGTAACAGTAGGTTGGTGCCTACAAATATTTATAAAGATAAGTTTTTGTGGTTTTCTCCCACAAGGGTTTCTACGTTAATTTTTTTTCATTTTGATTTAAGTTTATATGTGATAATGAATGATTGATGATGTTGAAATATTGTAACTTCGAAGAATATTCTACCTAAGAAGGAGTGTTGAATAATATTGTTATGTTATATTTTTTAATTAGGCCCTATTATGCCTTTGTAAAAGTCGACCCTATTGTGCCTTGACAATTAAATGTAAATTAAGAGGGGAAAGTGACAGGTCGACCCATACCTAATTTAAAGCTGGCCATACCACTATTTATAAGGGATGCTAGCGCCTCATTTGAAAACACACCAATTAGCTCTGCAGTGTGCAAGTCTTGGAGGAGAACCTATTGCAGCTAGGTGGGACACCAAGAAGGGTTCTTGGTCTATGTTTTGGTATCTCTTGGTTAAGTAGTTTGCTACTCTTTCCTAGTAAAGGAGTAGAGGAGGATATTTTTCTTGGATTTTGGTCTATTTATATTGAGGAATTTTTTGCTGGGTTTTCTTCCCCATGAGGGTTTCCTAGGATAATCTGCGTGCCTCTATTGTTTCTATGATTTCCTCTCTTTCAATGATCTTATTTATGCAACTAATGTGCTAAATGATTATAATAATAAAGAATAATTGTGACTGCTATATGTATAAGTAAAAAATCAACATGGTTTCAGAGCAGGCCTGGAAAAGACCAACTCACATTTTATAAGAAGTGGATAGATTCAACGCACCCTCTCCAAGATTCAATTTCAGTATTGCAGCTGCTGTAAATTGGGGTTTCTACGTAAACCCTAAGAATGAAGTTTTCACCTTTGTTGGAGGATTTTGGTGAAACTAATATCACCTAGGAACTCGCCCAAGAAAGGTGCATCACTTCCCTAGATCAAAATTCCAAAATTTAAATTTGAGAAATTAGGATTTCCTCTTAAAACCCTAAGTTGCAGTTGCAGTACCATTTGTAGTTGCAATTGTAGTACTAGTTGCAGTTGCAATATCAGTTGTAGTGACAGTTAATTCGTGCCAATTCCTTCATGCTAGTTGCAGTTCCATCACCAGTTGTAGTACCAATTGCAGTGAAATTTTTATTGTGATGCATTGGGACAGATTGTTCTAGTGTGCCTTACCATAGAAAACCTCTAGCTACCATGAAGCACCTTTGAAGTTTTAAAGGCTTGTTATTTCTTGACACTGCTGTTGGATGGTGCCACTACCTGCCGATATTGTCAGACGTATGTACTTACATATATTTAAACTGTATCATTATTTTAAAGGGTACTTGTAGGAGAAAGGATGTTTTGTATAAGAAATAATCATAGATCCAGAAGGATCTCAGATCCAACACATTCAAAGGAATTATGCACCCCAGGTTTGATTACTTTGATATGCCTCTACTTGTTATGGCATTATTGTGATCTTATGAATATACATGTTTCATTTTGATATGTTGAAGTTATCATACTAACCATTGGTCAAAATTAAAGTCAAAGTATTAGATTTATTAAAGTTGAGATTATAGAGTTTATTCCCTAACTCATATTTTTGTCAAGATAACATATCGTCTTAGTACAGAGGATAGGTTGAAGAAAATACTTGTCATCTTGAGTGAAGGAGACTCAGAAGGAAAACAACAACACTCATTCTTGAGGACAAGACTCTAGGTTCCAGGTTGATTGATTAAATTGATAAGATTCAAATTTGCACATATGAAGTTTGATAACTACTAAATTGTGATAATAATCTTTGAAAAGTTTTATTATTGAATACTTGGTAGCATGTTAGCAATATTGAGATAAATGTTTATTGTAATTATTTACTAGATATAACTGACATCTCCTCCAAGAGAAGCTTATTGTTTTGTTTCTAGATTACCATGGAGGAATGATTGATCACAACACTAGAAGAGTGTTGCTCTCATTTCTTTTTATTATATATATTTTTATTTTTGACCCTTGTTCTAGGCAGGTCACAAGTGATAGCTCTGAAAAATATACTATGACGATTTTTCTCGCTATTGTGTTTATTATTATTATAAAGAGTATTATTCTTGTCTATTGTTTCTCCCTTGTTGTTCTTGTTTCGGGCAGGTCACAGGTGATAACCCCGAAGGGAGCTATAGTGATGGTTGCAGGAGGCAACATATTAAATGAAACATGAAGTAGACTATCCAAGTTGTATACATGACCGTATACATCCATGTACCAAAGAAGATGAAGAAGAAGCTACTTTTGAGATACAAAGTATCTCATATGGAGATTGATTGTAAGGAGCATAAGGCTCCAAAGATGATCGAACATTATAATAGAATGTTGGGTATGTGTTGGATTCTTTGCATGTGTGTGTGTGTGGGCATGTCAAATTCGAAAACTGCGTCAGTTGTGTTACGGACAACTGCTATTTTTAGCAGTTTTCTAAATTAATCCCAGATTAAGGGATTAGGGTTTTGGTAGCTACGAAATATCTAAAATATTGTATATATTGTATGGTGAATTGTGAAATTAATACAATAAAGAATTGAAAGGTGCGACACGAAGGAAGACTGGTTTTCTCCCGGTTAAGGGTTTCCATCATAAATCTCTGTGTACTATGTGTATGAGCCATTGATTAATTTCTGTTTTGCTTAAGAATATGTATGCATTGCTTTACTTCACATGTTTAAACTTACATGTGGTATCAGAGCTCGTTTTTGGCTTCAAGGGGACACCTTTGTTGCTGAGGGTTCGGCTCAGTCTTGATAGAACAATTTTATCTTGGGTCTGTGATAAATCTAGGTTTAGTGGGAGCTTTTGCAGTGGTGATTCAAGTGTAGAAAGAGGAATGTCGAGCTCTTTTAGAATCGAGATAGAGAAGTTCAATGGTAAAAACTTTGAGCTATGAAAGCTCAAGATGGTCGACCTTCTTGTAGACAAAGAAAAATGGATCACTGTGGATCCTGGTACACAACCTACTGGTACACAACCTACTGGCACACAATCTACTGGTACACAAACTACTAGTACACCACCTACTAGTATGTTGAATGAATATTGGGAGAAGTTGGACAGAAGAGAAAGGAGTACTATTCAACTCTGCCTGGAAGATTTAGTGTTGTTGAATGTCTCGGGAGAATCTACAATAAAAAAACTATGGGATAAGTTAGGGAATTTGTATCAATCAAAGTCCATGGTAAACAAGTTGTTTCTTCGAAAGAAGTTGTATCATATTAGGATGGAAGATGGATGTTCTGTGATAGAACATCTAAATGCATTTAATACTCTGGTAAGTCAACTGGTATCTGTTAATATTACGATTGCAAAAGAATATAAGTGTATTAATTTGTTATGTTCTTTTCCAGACTCTTGGGATAATTTGGTTGTAGCAATTGGTAGTACCACTCAATCTACATTGAAGTATGAGGATGTATTTTCATCCTTGTTATCTGGAGAGATGAGGTAAAAAAACATGGATAGTCAGAGCACAGATTCTTTATTTGTAAGAGGCCGTACCCAAGACACGAATCCTGGTAAGTCTTCGAGGGGGAGATCTAAATCTACAGGTAGATCTAAGTCTCCAGGAAAATCTTTGAGGAAATGCTGGAAGTGTGGTAAAACAGGGAATTATAAGAAAGATTGCAAGTCTGAGAAGGTTGATAAACTAAAGGGATTTGATAATACCTATTCCACAAAGGAAAAAACCTCCACTGAAGAAGGAGGTGATGTTTACCTAGAATCTACAAGTACACATGCAGACCATGGTGTATGGTTAATCGACTCAGGTGTGTCATATCATATGAATCCTCACAAGGAGTGGTTTTGTGAATATGAAAAATATGATGGTGGTGATGTATTCCTAGGAGATGACTCGACAAACAAAATAATGGGACGTGGGAGGGTTAAGTTGTCACTAAAATATGGAAGGATTATAACTCTCCCTGGGGTTCTGCACATTCCAAAACTATCCAGGAGCCTAATATCTGTAAGAAAGTTGGATGATGTAGGAGTGGATATTGTATTGGAAAATGGAACTCACAAGATGGTACGAGGATCGATGGTTTTGATGAGGGGAGTTCGGTGTGGAAATTTGTACAAGTTGTCGGGAAGCACTTATACTAATGTTTGTAACATTTCTGTTGTCCCTAAGAAGAGAAATAAAGAAGACAAGACCAATACTGTCCCTGGAAAGAATACCATGCTGTGGCATCAAAGACTGGGGCATATTGGAGAAGAGGGCCTTCAGACATTACACGGTAAAGGTATGGTCGAAGGTATGTCTAATTGCACTCTGGATTTTGATTTCTGTGAACATTGCATATATTTAAACATAATAGAGTAAGATTCTCATCTGGTTCTACAAGAGAAAAGGGGATATTAGAGTTGATACACATTGATGTGTTTGGACCTGTGCATGTTCCATCACTAGGTAAATCTATGTATTATGTTTCATTCATAGATGTTTCTCAAGGAACACATGGATTTATTTTCTTAGAAATAAATCTGAGGTATTTGATAAATTTAAAGAGTTTAAGGCTTTGGTGGAAAATTAGACAAAGAAGAAAATAAATGTATTGAGGTCAGATAATGGTGGAGAATTATGCGAAAATGAATTCGAAGAATTCTATAAGAAGTGTGGTATAGAAAGGCAGAAGACTACTCCATACACACCTCAACAGAATGGAGTTGTAGAAAGGATGAACAAGACACTGATGAAAAAATCAAGGATCATGCTTAGTGGTGCTGAGTTAAGACAAGAATTTTGGGCATAGGCAGTGAGTACAACATGTTACCTGGTCAATCGATCACCCTCATAAACACTGGGTGATAAAACTCCACACAAGGTATGGGCTGGTAAGAAACCCTCTCTTGAACATATCAGAGTGTTTGGTTGTGATGCTTATGTACATGTTCCAAAGGAAAATAAGAGTAAGTTGGATAATAAAGCTGAAAAGTGTATCTTTATGGGTTATAAAGATGGTGTGAAAGGTTATAAGCTTTGGAACTCAAAAACCAAGAAGATTGTTTACAGTTGGGATGTTTTTTTAGAGAGGTAAAAGATGTTTCCAAACATGAATTCCTACCAAGGAAAGAAGAACCTGAGAAAATAGAGTTTGAGTTGGATGATTCAAAATCTGAATCATCTGAAGAAGATGAAGAAGAAGAAGAAGAACCAGTATTGAGGAGATCAATGAGGGAAAGAAGGCAACCAGAAAGGTATAGTCCACCTACTTTTCGTTCTAATTTTGCATTATCTATTACTGATGATGATCCCAGAACTATCAAGGAAGTAGTGAATTCAGAGGATAGTAAACTCTGGAAGAAGGTCATGGTTGAAGAAATGGATGCCTTGGATACGAATGAGCATGGGATATAGTTGAGTTTCTAGATGGTTTAAAATCTATTGGTAACAAATGGTTGTTTAAGAAGAATTTTAATGTAGAAGGAAAAGTGGAGAAATACAAAGCTCGGTTAGTAGCAAAAGGTTATTCCCAGGTAGAGGGAATTGAATATGGTGATATTTTTTCTCTCTTGCCAAGTTAACTTCTATTATATTTCTTTTATCTATTGTTGTTGCTTTTGATCTTGAAGTGGAACAGATGGATGTGAAGACAACATTCCTACATGGGGATCTGGAAGAATAAATCTACATGAAGCAGCCAGAAGGATTTGTAGTGAAGGGAAAGAAAGAGTTGGTCTGTAAGCTAAAGAAGTCACTATATGGTCTGAAGCAATCTCCTAGGATGTGGTACCAAAATTTTGACACATACATCCTTGGATTGGGATTTGTGAGAAGCATGGATGTAACACCCATTCACGGGATGCTAAGCAATTAACTATTTATTTAAATACTTACACATTAACAACTTTATTTTAGCATTATTTCATTGATTTTTATTTACACATTTCTTCTACATCTTCTCAATGATAAATCTAATAACATGATGAAATAAGTAGTAGGCTAACTTTAAGATTTAATAACTTAAAACATAAGTATACTCAAAATATCAATAACAAAATATCACTGAAAAATACCTCCTCCTTAGCTTGTCGAAGCTCACCGGTTGTACTGTAGTCCTGGGCGCTTCCAAGTATTCTTTTCCCGCTTTCCCATAGTGAAACAACGAAATCCTCCCTGCCAACTAGGAGCCTAGCTGGCTTCCTAGCTCCAAGAAACCTTTCGGTTTCTTGGCCCTCCGTGCCCGTGACTCCAAGAACAGCAAAGCACAAATGCTCAAAGAAAACTATCACAAGAATCATCTCTTCCAAGAATGTCACCACCCCTCATCATGCTCAAACCTCCTCCCTCTCCTTCTACTTCTTCTCCCTATTTATCAAGTTTCCATACACACTTCCCCAAGTCTCCTCAACCGCCCCCCCCCCTCATTACTATCCATCAAGCTTCCTTATCTAGATATTTTGGGAAAATATTAAAATAAAACTAAATATAAATGACTTGCATTAAACAATAATAAATAAAATAAAAGTCATTATTCTCATGCAAGATAATAAATGTTATTTGATAATTTTCCACAAAATGTACATAACACTCCACCATGCTCATTTAATTCATCACACCCACCATCTATCAAAGTCAAGAAAGTATTTAATGCTTCTAGATATTTGTATGCAATATAATTTACATA
>ML780306.1:718326-778621 GCA_009831015.1 Picea engelmannii
CACTTACCATAGATCATAGTAATATTTCGAATCATAAATTAAAGAGTAAGTACAACTTATAGCATACAGTATCTTCATGATGTCTACGACATCCCAGTTACCTCAATACTATAGTCATTTGGCTATCACATAGCTCATCATCCCGTAGGTTAGTTCACCAATAACACATATTGATGCAGATACATCACAAATTTATATAAGAATCCATATTTGCATCGACGTTCAATTAAGAAATGTATTCCTATTTACATCATGCATTGCATCTATTATACATTCACAACATAACTTGAATTGGTATACCTGTACCGAACTTACCCCTTTTAATTTTCATGTTCAAATAATCAAATAACTATCTTTGTCATGAGCATATATAATTTATCATACAAATAGGTCTAGAGGTACACATCTCATTGTCTAACCAAGTCTAACTGACTCCAAACAAATGCTAAACTTTGAATTATTAAGATTAGTAAAAAACAATGTTCTAACTACCTAAGGTGAGAATATGGGGCATTACAATGGATGATCATTGTGTATATTCCAAGCAGGTTGGTAATAACTTCATTTATGTAGTGTTGTATGTTGGTAATCACTTTATGTATGTTGTTGGTAGGAAATAACATTGATGTTATCAAGGAGGTGAAATCACAACTATGCTCCAAATTTGACATGAAGGATCTCGGTGCTGCTAAATTCATTATGGGAATGGAGATTAAAAGAGATCCTGCAAACATGAATTTTTGGATAGAGAAGGATATGCTCTGGCATGATCTGAGACTATGGTTCACTCTTAGCCGCCACCATGGATGCTCAGGGAGGAGGGGAGCCGTCGCCCCCTTCCTCTCCGACCACCTCCTTTTGAAATCTCATCGCAGCCTGCAGTAAGAAGCTTCCACCTTCAGACCCCCCAAGCTTCGTAAAGAGACTAGACGTTGTCTCGAAGATCCTTCTTCCCCCCGATCACCCAATGAAGGTCACACTTTACCTCTCAGAACGAGGACTAGTAGGTCAATTCATGGGACTCTGGCCCTTAGCCAGAACCACAGACAACTGGATTCAAAGGAACTGGAGGCTGCTGATCACAAATAGTGTAATGTGCTATGCAGTTGGGAGAGGGTATTTTATCTTCAAATTCATATCCCAGGAGGACAGAGATTTAATCTTTAGAAATGGACCGTACTTCATGGGCACCCAAGGGCTCTATTTGAATCGTTGGACCCCAAGCTTTGATCCTGCCTCAGAAGTGCCCAAAGATGTCCCCGTCTAGGTTAGACTCCCAAATCTGACAATACACTGCTGGAATCCCTCCTCACTTCAAGCAATCGGAAATGGATTGGGACGTTACATCGACAGAGCAGACCCAAAAGACCAGTACTCCTGCACAAGGATATGTGTGGAAGTTGATCTGGAGGTAGGTCTACCGGAAGCGATAAAACTAAAAGTTGGGGATTGGCAACACTTCCAAAAGCTTGATTACGAACAACTTTCATTCAAATGTAGAGGTTTTCATGAATACGGCCATTTCCAAAGAAACTGCCCAAAAATCCTCAATATAGAGAAAGCAGGGGATGAAGGCTTGCAACAGGCTCGAAAAGGGAAAACCAAAACAAAAGGTCCAAGAAGCAAAAAGATAGTCCCAACGCAAGCCAAAAACCCAGGAAGCAAAGAGAAGGAGAACAACTTCAGTATCTTGGCTAGGGAAACTGGCGATGAGGAAGCATAACCAAGTAAATATGCCCAAGTGGAAGAAACAAGAGGAAACTAGACCCCTGAAGACAAAGGAAATCAATTAATAACAGAAGAAGAGGAGAAAAACAAACCCCCCCAAAGGATGGAAGCAAGTCAAGGCATAGAGGAAGGGGAGATCTTGACAGGCAGCGACTTAGAAGGCGCAAGCGAAGCCTGGGCCACCCCAAAGAAAACATGGAGAGGCATGAAAACCAAAAAAGAAGAAAGAGACCAGGAAACCTACAAAGATGTCTTAAAAGGTTCATAGCCAACTATCAAGCAACTGATCAATGTTCGACCCACTAGAAAGCAATCTAAAGCCTCCCAAGGAGGCCTCTCCTCCCCCCACGGTAATTGATGAATCTAACCTCCTGGAATTGTAGGGGTTTTGGTAGCAAAAGGAAAGAGGAAGCACTCAAGGATATTATCAAAGCTATGAAAGCAGACATCCTACTCCTCCAGGAGACCAAGATGAGTCAGCAAGACTCTCTCAAATCTTCATTGAACGTATGGAGAAGCAACCAAGGAATAGCCAAAAATGCCAGAGGCGCCTCAGGAGGGCTCTGCCCTCTGTGGAACACCACCAAAATAGATTTGATCAGCTCAGACACATGCATGCACTGGATTCACACCAAACTCCTCCACAAAGACTCGGGATATCTGGTAAGCCTCTTCAATATCTATGTTCCGCAACATATAGAGGAAAAACAACACTGCTGGGAAACCCTAAAAGACTTCTTACAACAAAATGAACCTGACAATGTCATTTTAGGAGGGGATCTAAATGTAACCCTGGCCCAGGAGGAAAAAAGAGGGGGAACCATCGTGAGAGACCTAGCTAGAGAATGGGTGGAAGATCTAATCTCAACTTGGGATCTAGTAGACATCAAACCTGCCAAAGGCCTCTACACGTGGACTAATAAAAGGATAGGTCCTGGGCACATTGCTTCCAGGCTGGATAGATTCCTCGTCCAAAGCTCCTTCCTGTTACTAGGGTTCACAATCGCCTCTGAGATCCTTCCCCATAGTGTTTCAAATCACAAGCCCATCCGATTAGAAGTCAAAACCGACCAAGTCCAAGGACCCATCCCTTTCAGATTTAACCCATCATGGATCCAAGACAAAGACTTTCTTCCTCTTGTATCCAAAACTTGGACTAACATTGTTAAGGGCTCAACTTTTTATGTCTGGGAAGAGAAACTAAGAAGGCTAAAGACAACTCTAAAATCTTGGGAAAAGGGCCAAGCAAACCCAATTACCTCTCGCAAAGAAGCCCAAAAGAAACTCGAGAACCATCAGTTGGAAATGGAAAACAAAGAGATCACACAAGAGGGCCTGCAACACGAGTACCGCCTTCAAAGACAATGGCACAAAGCCTGCAGAGAGGAAGAAAGCTACTGGATGAAAAAATCTAGAAGCCTTTGGCTAAAAGAAGGAGATAAAAATACAAGCTACTTCCACAAGCAGGCAGAGGCAAGGAAGCACTAAAAATCAGTGACATAAATTCAGGCTCAAAATAACATCATCTCAGATCTAGAAGGAATAAAACAAGCAGCCTTTGAAGCCTTTGAAGCACTCTATTCAGAACCACAAGGGACAGTCATAGACCCTCAGCTTTACCCTCTCTCCATTATTCCAGATCTCATCAAGGAGGACATCAACATCAGGCTAACTAAGGAATTATCGCAACAGGAAATAAAGGAGGCTCTGGACCAAATGAACCCAGATAAGGCCCCAGGACCAGACGGTTTCACTGCCAGATTCTATCAACAATGTTGGGAAATAATAAAATCGGATCTCACCAAGATGATCAGAAAATCGCAAGCGAGCAACAAGCTTGGCGGGAGAACCAACTCGGCCTTCCTGGCGCTTATCCCAAAAGAGAAAGGAGTAGTCACTTTCAAACGCTTCAGGCCAATCTCCCTCTGCAACACAAGCTACAAAATCCTCACCAAAATTATAGCCAACAGACTAAAAACAATCCTCCTTCTTATTGTCCCAAAAAACCAAGGAGGCTTCATCAAAGGCAGGCATATTGCAGACAACATCATCCTAGTTCAAGAGGCCCTTCACTCAAGCATCCAGAGAAAAGACAAAGGTATGATAATAAAACTTGATCTCGCCAATGCCTTTGATAGAGTTAGACACAATTTTTTATTTGAAGTAATGAGAAAGTTTGGTTTTGATCCATCCTTTGTAAAATGGATAAAATCTTGTATTGGATCACCATGGATATCCCCCATGGTGAATGCAAAAGTAACAATGTTCTTCCAAGCCACCAGGGGATTAAGGAAAGGGTGCCCCCTTTCACCCCTCCTCTATGCAATCCAAGCTTCAGTCCTAAGCTATCAACTGGAAAATTCCCAAGATCAAAACAACCTTCAGGGATTAATAATCGCGCAAGGGGTGAAATACATAAATCATGCACAATTTGCAAACGATACTCTACTGTTGGGAGGTGCAAGCCCTATAATAGCAAAGAAGTTTAAAGAGGAGTTGGAAGCTTACGTTGCAGTCTCAAGAAGTGAAATAAGCCAGGCCAAAAGAAAAATTTATGGATGGAATATTACGCTAGATGAAATGTTGGGAATTACAAGAGTTCTGGGGATGGAAGGGCATACCATCTGGGAGGCCTTCAAATACCTGGGAATCCCTATTTTCAAATCTTCCCCAAGAGCCTCACATTGGAACCATCTGATAGACAATCTAAAAAATAAAATTTCCTCCTGGGGGGCGAACTGGCTAAATCTAGTAGGGAAAGCTGTCCTGATTAAAAAAGTTCTGGCTAGCATACCCATCTATCAGAGCTCGTTGCTTTTATCCCCTGCCACCACAATTCAAAAAATCGAGGCACTGCAAAGACGTTTTTTGTGGGAAGGAGGAAAACAAACAAGAAGGAAAATGCATCTGATAAATTGGAAAAAAACCTCAAAACCTCTCTTGGAAGGTGTCCTTAACTTAAAAAAAACCCAAGTTCAGAACCTAGCCTTGGGAGCAAAGTTTCTCTGGACGATTGTCACCGGAAAACCAACTTGGAGCAAATTGGCACTTTGGAAAAAATACTTTAGAGGGCCTAGGGAACGGTTCTTAGATTTTCCATGTAGGGAATCAAAGGGTTCCCCTATATTCACCCTCTGCAAAAAGGCTATGTCCCACTTCAATCCTCAGCTCACCTGGGTGCCAAAAAATGGAAAGAAAATTAAAATTTGGCAAGATTCAATCATGGGAGAGCCCCCCCTAGAGCAGAGACAGGATCTGTTGCGTCTCAAGTACTGGATGGAAAGTCAAAACATAAATTCTCTCTTTGACATCTCAGTCTGGGGGAATGACAAGTACAAGACATGGAAAGGATGGGGAGTGCTCAAAAGACCCCCCAAATTAGAAAGGGATTGGAGCATCCTAAAGCTCTGTCTTCAAGGGAAATTCCCCCTCAAAAAAAAAGGAAAGGATGAAAGAGGCTGGGGAGGGAACTCCAAGCCCTACACCACAGCAGAGGGCTACCGCCTCATCACAAACGTTCGCAATGTCCCGCCCAACCCGTCCATCTGGAAAGCAATTTGGCAGTCCAAGTCCATTCCAAAAATTGACATTTTCATCTGGACCGTTTCCCACAATAGCATCCAAATAGGGGAAAACCTCAAAATGCGAGGATGGGAAGGCCCCTACAGGTGTCCTCTTTGTCTACAAGCTGAAGAAACTACAGACCACCTCCTTCTCAACTGTGACTACTCCAAAGAAGTCTGGAAGCTGGCAATAGGAACACAAAGTGACATCCACCTCCCTCCAGACAACAAAAGTCTTCTCCAACAATGGGACTCCAATTACCCGTTCAAAACTCAAAAACGAAGCCAATCCTATGCTTTGTGGAAGGTCCTCACAAAGTTCATCTTGTGGAATCTATGGCTGGAAAGAAACAACAGAATCTTCAGATACAACAAAAGGAGCACAGCCCTTGTGGTAACCAAAACTCACACACTCTTTGGCGAAAGTGCACCTTACTTATGCCTGTCAAAAAACAACCAAACACTAGAAGCACTAGAGGAACTCTGGTTGGATCAATTTAAAATCCAAAGTCACAATGGGATAAAGGCTAGCACCCCAAATCAAGAGGAATGGGAAATCAGGAAAGGAAAACAGGATTTCGACAATTGGAAAGCAAAGAGAAATGTCCATATCCTATCCTTTGACGGGGCCTCGAAAGGGAACCCGGGCCTAGCAGGAGGAGGAGGGATAATTGAAAGCCCCATCGAAGCAACAACAATAAACTACGCCCTGGGTTTAGGAATCGAAACCAACAACAGAGCAGAGGCCCTAGCACTCTGGCAAGGGATAAATCAAGCAAGAAGGCACAGGATCCAAGACCTGGTTATAATAGGCGACTCCAGAATGGTTATCAAAGCCTTAATTAATCATTCTAAAACCCAAAGCGTGAAACTCAACAATCTCTTGGACAAGATCCACCTCCTTCTTGGGAACTTCCGATCTTATAAGCTATACCATGTGTTAAGAGAGATAAACAAAAGAGCAGATGTTGAGGCTAACAAAGGCACCCTCTTGGTGCCGGGAAATTTGAAGGTAAATGGAATGTTATCCAGTGTGGCATTACCTTGATCCATGAGAGCCGCCCTCCACATTAAAAAAAAAGCAAGTTGGAGAAGTAGCAAGGAAATATGGGGAAAGCGCTTAGATTAAGTCATGTCAGGACAAGCTATTGGGTAGAAGGGACAAGGCACAGTACCATGAGACAACGAACTTCAGACAAGGAGGAGACAGAGAATCAACTCACCCATACCTCATGGATTTAGCAAATCGGGTGGAAATCATGAATGGGAAAGAAGGAGGGAATAAATCGGAGGCGTCTCCTTAGGCTCAAACCATTCCAATGCAGGGACCTCTTGAGAATTCTCCAACGAAGCAACAGGGCGCAAGAAGAAGGGGAAGACACCAAGAAATGGCATCAAGCTCGGGCAACAAGCCAAGCACTGAAGAAAGACTTAAGGCGATGGACACAGCGCTGGAAAATCTAAAGCAATTGCTGCAGTTCCAGCTGGACTTTCTCGAAAATCTAGACTCTGAAGTAGGCAGACGTCTTGAGAAGCTGGAAGAGGACATCACCACCACCAAAATCGGTTTTACTGAAGAACTGGGCAAGCTGCACAAAGAATTCAAGAATCCCAAGAAATATTTCGAGGAAAGAATCGACCAACTGGAGGCAAAAATGTCTCAGCTCAATAATGAATGGAAGCAAAACCCGAAAAACTAAACTAGTCACTCAACAGGAAATCAAGTCCAACTCATCTTCAACAAGATTGGCATTTTGTATAGAAGCCAATGCTGTAAATAAAGTTGTAATCGTTTAAATTTATGTTAGCTCCTTTAGTTAAGGGTTTTGGTTTAATTCTGTTAGGAATAGGAGGACACTCCAGGAAGGCAGGCGCTCGGTGAAGCGTGGCCATTTTGTAATTGAACCAGTGGCAAGACCACTTTTTTATAATCAATACCACTATCCGTTTTCGTCAAAAAAAAAAGAGATCATGCAAACATGAAACTATGGTTGAATAAGAGAAAATATGTTGAGACAATATTGCAGAGGTTTAATATGCATGTAAGTAAACCGATCAAGGTTCATATTCCTATAGGTGTAAAGTTATTTGCAAATCAGTGTCCCAATACACATGAAGAAGAAGAGGACATGTCCCATGTTCCGTATGCCAATGCAATTGGCAATTTTATGTATGCAATGGTCTGTACTAGACCGAACATTGCACATATAGTGGGAGTTTTGAGCAGGCATATGTCAAAACTAGGGAAGGAGCATTGGACAATGGTAAAGAGGGTCTTCATGTATTTGCGTGGCACTACCAGTTATGGATTGTGATACCAAGGAAGACCAGGATTGGATAGAGTGGTGGACATACATGGGTTTGTTGATGTAGACTGGGCACATGACAGAAGGAATACATGCTTGCACAAAGAAGGAATTCATTGACAAAGTCTATGAGCACAAAGAAGTTCTCTTGGTGTAGAGCAACAATGGGCATAGCTGCCCTGTATTGTTGACTATGTAATCCTGTGAACCCTTGTATACAAAGAAAACAACAAGTGGGAGAATGTTGGGTATGTGTTATATTCTTTGCATGTGTGTGTGTGGGAACATCAGATTCGAGAAATCCATCAGTTGTGTTATGGACAAATTCTATTTTTAGCGGTTTTCTAAATTAATCCCGTATTAAGGGATTAGGGTTTTGGTAGCTACGAAATACCTAAAATATTGTATATATTGTATGGTGAATGGTGAAATTAATACAATAAAGAGTTGAAAGGTGCGACACCAAGTAAGACTATTTGTCTCCCGGTTAAGGGTTTCCAACGTAAATCTCTGTGTACTATGTGTATGAGCCATTGATTAATTTCTGTTTTGCTTAAGAATATGTATGCATTGCTTTACTTCACAGGTTTAAACTTACATAGAAATCAAAATAGACTTGGTCAATGGACAATGAATCCACCTTGACAGGAAGAAAAAATTGTTTGAAGTCTGACTCAACTTTTCATGTTAAGACTTAGTATTCAACACCAAGTATATCCTGTAGAGACTATTAAGTTTTTGTACACTCAGAAGAAATCAAGGCTTAGAGGGAGAAAAAAAGTTAGTGGAGCTAGAAGGGTCTACCCAGAACCATTGCAGTAACCAGGAAGAGACCAATATGGTCCCGTGACACTTTGCAAGATGAAAAAACACATAGCATTGATGAACCATATCATGACAAGCAGATGGCTCCATCATTGGTGAGGCAGGCATCCCCACCAAGTACCAACTTAGAAGGAGCTAGAGTTCATAGGGAGTCAACCCTCATGATCCAGTAAGGAGAAGCAGACCATGACTATTCATAGAGATGCATAAGCCTGATTTGTGTCCAAAAAATTCCCCCAACAAGAGGGAGAAGAATATGACGAGACACTTGCATATAGAACTAACATGATTCATTAAAAGAAGCTGACACAATATGATATTCAGAGGGAGAAGGTATGGCAATCCCTGTATTTGAGATTGATTTATCTCTAGTGCCAGTTGGTGCAATACATGAGTCAGTATCAGTTTCAGATGAAGTTGTTGCCATGATAGAATAGAGGAGCTACTCTCAATTTTCAACAACTACAATGAGAATAGAGCAGTCATTCTCAACTTCAGAAATAGCAGATGTAGGTGCAGATTCCCAGTTGCAGAAGGAAAAATTGCATAGAATAAAATAAAAATAAAGGACACACTCTTAGGCAGTGAGACAAATAGTGCTTTGCAGAAAGCACATAGAACTAACACATTATTATGTAGATTGAGTTGCAATTGAGAAAATGTACCAGGTTGGTACAATGTGATGTGAAAATTTGGTTTCGAATTACAGGACTGAAGAGTCATGTCTGCAAGTTAAAGTAAGCTCCAAGAGCTTGGTATGGCAGGATTGATAGTTTTCTGATGAGCTTGGGCTTTACCAAGATTAAATTTAATCCCAACCTTTACTTCAAGATTGAGAATGATGGACCAATTATATTGCTGCTATATGTGGATGAATTATTATTGATAGATGAAGAAAATCTCATCACAAATTGTAAGAAGAAGATTTCCGTTGAATTTGAAATGAAGGACCTAGGCCCGATGCATTATTTCTTAGGTCTTGAAGTATGACAGAGCCCAAAAGAGATTTTCCTTAATCAAGGAAAGTATGCTGTGGAAATTCTAAAGAGATTCGACATGATGGACTGTAAAGCCATGTCCACTCCTATGGAGATGAATCTGAAGTTATTGGCTGATACTTCGTCAGAAATAGTTGGTGGTACTCTATATAGACATGTGATTGGTTTGTTGTTGTATTTAACGAATACCAGACCATATATATGCTTTTTTGTGAACACCTTGAGTCAGTATCTGGTGGAGCCCATACATGTTCACCTTGTAGTTGCAAAGCATGTGATGGGATACCTTAAGGGTACATTGGACTATGGCCTCTATTATACTAGAGATTGTGACTTCAGATTGTATGGCTATATTGATTCATATTGGGATGGAAATGATTCAGACAGAAAAAACACTTCGGGATGTTGTTTTAGTTTAGGGTTAGCCATGACTTCGTGGAAAAGCAGGAAGCAATCCAATATTTCTCTTAGTATGGTAGAAGCATATTACATTACAGCATGCTCCACTAGTTGTGAAGCCATATGGCTTCGAGAGTTGTTGAAATGTCTATTTGACCTGGAGATTGATGCTACCGTGATATTTTATGATAACCAGAGTTGCATAAAGATGAAAGAGAACCCAATGTTCCACTATAAGATGAATCACATTGAGATTTGGTACCACTACATTCGTGATATGGTACAGAAGGGAGCTGTGAAGCTCCAATATGTTAACACAGATGAGCAGGTAGCATATGTGTTGACTAAGCCTCTGTCTCATGTGAAGTTTGAGTACTTCCAAGACAATCTTGGTGTATTCTGAAAGGAATTCCCTCGAAAGGGGGAGTGACGCTGATGATACTATGGTATCCTGACCACCAACAGGGCATCTCATTAGGATTTATATCCTAGGGGATTGATAATCCCTGGACATATCCCGTAAGGTCTGGATGGATGGTTTGTCAGAGTGCCTATGTATGTATATACTTGTTTTGGTCAGTAGTGTGGAAACTCGTTAGGATTTATATCCTAGGGGATTTTATGATCTCTAAACAGATTCTGTAACGTCCGGATGGATGGTCTGTCGGAGTGCCCACTGTTGTTGTTTTTGTTGATGCTCCCGTCTCATTATGTTTCCATTGATGTTGTTGTTACAACTTCATGTTGTTGATGTTGATGTTCCAACTTCATGTTGTTGTTGATGATGATGTTACTCCAGCTCCGCGTTGTAGATGATGACGATGCTCAGTTTCTACTGATGTTGATGATGAGAAAAACTTCCGATGATTTATAGATATGATAGATAATGTTCTAGATGTTTATGACGATGTCTCCTCCTCTTGATGTTGTATTGATTCCAGTCAGTTGTTATTGATGTTGTCAGTAGAATACCCTTCTTGTTAAGGGGGAGTGTTGAAATATTGTAACTTTGAAGAATATTCTACCTAAGAAGGAGTGTTGAATAATAGCATTATATTATATTTGTTAATTAGGCCCTATTGTGCCTTTGTAAAAGTCAGCCCTATTGTGCCTTGAAAATTAAATGTAAATTAAGAGGGTAAAGTGACAGGTCGGCCCAGACCTAATTTTAGGCTGGCCAGACCACTATTTATATAGGAGGTTATCGCCTCATTTAAAAACACACCAATTAGCTCTGCAGTGCACAAGCCTTGAAGGATAACCTACTGCATCTAGGTGTGACATAAAGAAGGGTTCTTGGTCTATGTCTTGGTATCTCTTGGTTAACTAGTGCACTACTCTTTCCCAGTGAAGGAGTAGAGGAAGATCTTCTGCTTTACTTTTGGTCTATCTATATTGAGGAAATTTTTGCTAGGTTTTATTCCCCATGAGGGTCTCCCAGGACAATCTGCATGTCTCTATTGTTTCTATGATTGCCTCTCTTTTAGTGATCTTATTTATGCAACTAATGTGCTAAATGATTATAATAATAAAGAAGAACCGTGACTGCTAGCTGTATAAGTAAAACACCAACAAATGAATGGTTAAATAAAGTAAAAAGTATCTTATATTGATTCAACCCCCTCTCAATATAAGTATAAGTTCAACATTATAGAGTCTTGTCATGCCCATACTCCAATGGAAGACTAGGTAACTAAACTAAAACAAAAACTACTAATATATATTCCGTTCGAGGATCAAAGCTTGTCTATGAGGGCCTCATAAACATGCCTACACTACCCAAAACCAAGGGCCTTATTTCATAACATTAGTTCTATCCGAGGGATCAATATACCCCAGGATAAAGAAAACCTTTCTCCCAAGGGTGCTTTCTAGGACTCCAATACCCACTTTTGTAGATCCTTTATTAAGGGTAATTGATTAACTTTCCATATCAAGACGTTGTCCTTAAAATAATCAATTTCTCCTTGCACATAGTTTGGATCTAAAGTAACTACAAGAGTTTCTTCCATCTTTTCAACAACTAAGGATGGATTACCATTACCTAAATCCATAAGGCAATGACCCCATCTGAAACTTAGGGTGCCATGATTGGAAAACCACTAAAAGATTAGACCCTTGATACGATATCACCAAACCAATAAACTTAATTGGATGAGAAAAAATTAAGTAACTCAATTCAACCTAGACCTCATAACCTCGAGCTTTATGAAGTGCTCAATATGATTGTAGAGAACCTAAGCCGCTAAGTCAAAAGATCCAAAAAAATCTCAATACAATCTATTTGCATTAACTCACCACTGAATCAGAGATAAAGATTCAATTTTTTTTCTCTCAACATGACCTATGTGAAGAACTTAAAAAGAGAACCTCTACAAAATAATGCCATTATTTGAAAAGTTTAGAAGTCAAAAAAATGGAGAAGGGAAAGCTTTATCTCCAAATCTCTCAAAAAGAAGAACTCCCACCACGAGATGAATCAAGTAGGAAAAAACCACCAAATGCATTGAGGTAAAGAGATCCACAAGCATTAATGAATTTCTAATATTATTTTCTTTCAAAATTAGTTTCAATGAATGAATTGTAAAAAACTTCAACATCATCAATGACTTTGTCATATTATTTTCTTTCAAAATTAGTTTCAAGGGAGAGTAAAAAGCTTCTTCATCATCACATCCATCATCAATATTTATACTTAAATTCTTTAATTTACAAATCAAAGATGTTTACAATTATTGCATTAAATGAATTTTGATTTCATTGTAAAACATGGGTGATTGGTTTGGGTTTTACATATTTGAATGATGTTATTATAATCCATCACTTTTAATTTTTAAATTCAATTAAAATTATCCCTCTATTAAAACTTTAAAATTTAAAATAATTTTACGTTTTTCTATTTATATTTATTATAACTTGTATAATATAAAATGAAAATTTCTTTTATAAAATTTTAAAATACAAAATAATTTATTTTTGTGGATTTACATTTATTATAAATTATATATTAAAAATTAAAAGTAAATTTAATAAATCAACATTTAACTTATTAAATTTCATTTTTATTATTATATATATATATATATATATATAATAATTTTCATAATATTTTTAGAGTGTTTTGTTTGCCTTCCATCATGTATTTGCAAGGTTTTTATTAATACAAAACATTTTCTTTTGGATTGTCCTGTTTGTATCTATATTAAATCTCAATTTAAAAATATCTTCCACATTATCTACCTTTCTAACCTCGTAAGTCATCAAAACTATGGTGATCTTGAAACACTTCTCTCAATGATATTTGAGTATGGAAATACAATTTAAAAAAAAATTGAAGTAATTTCTTACCTTCTTAAGGTCCAATAAACCAAGTAATCTTAGTGAATGTTAAGTATCATCATGATATATATTTTCATAATTATTAAGAATATTTTCATAAAAAATAATAAAATAAACCAAGTAATCTTAGTGAATGTTAAGTATCATCATGATATATATTTTCATAATTATTAAGAATATTTTCATAAAAAATAATAAAAAATATTTTCATAATTATTAAGAATATATTTTGTATGTTTAAACTATTTGAAAAATACATTAAATTGAAAAATACATTGAAATGGTTAGATTATAAACAATTTAAAATTTGGTCAATTGGCTCCAAGTTTGAGGTGGACAATTGACATTACTAAAATAAGAACAAATTATGACGAGTTCCATAGTGAAATTGGGCATTGGACAATTCCCAAAGCGCTATGGGTTGAAAGACTCTGTCATCTTTGTGACACTGAGAGGGTTGAAGATGAAAAGCTCTTTTTCTTAGAATGTCCTGCGTATACCCATATTAGATCTCAATTTCAAAAGATTTGTCAAGATACCAACATTCATAACCTTGTAACTCTTCAAAACTAAGGTGATCTTGGAATGTTTCTCTTAATGCTTTTCGAGCATAGAAATAAAATTACAAAGAAATCCAAGTAATCTCTTACCTTTCTTAAAGTATGATAAGCCAAATTTGATATAAATGAACACTTTACTTACTAATTTGAAATACATTAAACCTTACTTATTTTACATCAATAAAATACTTAACCATCATCTCTCTGAACTCGATTGTTAATTTACAATTCTTAAATACTATTTATCTTATTTATCTTAAGATTCTTCTCATTAACGTCTAACATTTACACTTAAGAAGTCATGTTGATGACTTCGCTATTTTACAGGAGGAAATGTACCGCATGCTTTAACAGTATTGGATTTCCTCAACATATTTACCAATCTATTTGGTAATTTACATGTTAACACATTCTTAACATTGCAATAAACTATTGCATTCTATAATTTCTTTTCCCCTTTTAAATATACATCAAGATTGAACAAAATGGTTTAAATGACATGGGAGAATGGAACAAGCTGATCTGCATAATAAATAGAAAACATAAATTAGTTTAAGATACAATTATTATACATATTCTCTTTGAATAATAGCATTGAATTATGAAAAATATAGAACATCGAGTAAATGTATGTTGGCGTTTATAACATATGTTATGTATGAATTTATTTTTTAAAAATAAAAAAAATAAAAAATGTTAATAATAGTAATAAATAAAAAATAAAAAATAATAGTAATTATTGATATTGATGGTGTTTAATATCAAATTAGAATTGTTTTATAGAATCTTAAGAAAAGTAAGATATTACTTGGATTTCTTTAGAATTTTATTTCTGTACTTGAAAAGCATTAAGATAAGCATTTCAATGTTATCATAGTTTTGATGGCTTAGAAAGTTAGGAAAGCTGGTATTTGTGACAAGTATTTTGAAATTAGGATCTAATTTGGATATATGCTCGACAAAACACACACACACACACACACACACACACATATACACTAGAACATTCGATCAATCTTAGATACCTAAAATCTGAATTTATCTTGAGGAAGTATAGACACCAACTCAACCCAAATCCAATGTAATATGATATCTCTCTTATCTTAAAATGTCACTTCCATACTATTTCCTATAACATGCTTCCTATACTCCTCTTCGAATGCCTAAAAACCTATGTATAATGAAAAATCACACTTTTTTTTTTCAAAACTTGAATCAACTAACATAATCAATACAACTAATAGATTGACTAAATTCTGATTGTATAACTAGCTAATTTACTAAGTAATTTTTATGATTGATTGCCTGAGTGATTGCCTTCTCTTTTTTTCAAAGGAAAACTTCACGGGGAACTCTCGTGCACTTCCTTGCATTTGTGGATGGTACCCAGTGAAAATCTATTAACATTGATCATGACGCTTAAATTGGTAGGGTCATTGAGTGAGGTACACAATAGATGTAACCAACTCGATGAATCGACCTCAAGACCTTCTACATAAACCTCAAAGCACTCAACCACTAAAGCTATTCCATCAGGCTTAGTGATTAATTTCTCTTGTCTCTAAGTACATAATTAATGTTGAAATTAATTATCCTTAAGTGTTGTACTAGTGTCCCCTTCTTGAACTGATTTTTCCAAAAAATTATAGTGTTAAGTGTTGTTGGGTATTTGAGCATTCCCATTTTCCTTCTTCTACTAGTATACCTTCCCATCGATGAAGTCCTTTATTAATACCTTCTTCTGAAATTTCTCTTGTCTAGCAACTAAAATGTTCTCCAAATCTATTATACTATGACCTTCATCATCTATAAATTGAAACACATTTAAGGTTTTTACATTTTTACAATTATAATATGATCTTCATCATCATTCTTCAAGTATGAGACATGATAGTGATTGTGCAGTCAAGTTCCTATTGATAGATTTGGAGTGTATACAATGCTTCCCACTCATTGCAATATCTTGTAAGATACATAGTCTCAAAGGCCCAAGATTCTCTACATCTTTCCCTTCCAAATAAATTTTCTTATAAGGTTGTAATTTCAAGAAAATGGAATAACCTACCGCAAATTCCCTCTCATTTTGATGTTGGATCTAATGAGCTTTCACCCTATATTTGGCTACATCTTTCCCTTCCAAATTTCAATGTTGGTTCTATTGAGATTTCACCCTATATTTGGGATTTCCCTTCCAAATAAATTTTCTTGTAAGGTTGTAATTTCAAGAAAATGGAATAACCTACCTCAAATTCCCTTTCATTTCGATGTTGGTTCCATTGATATTTCACCCTATATTTGTCTACTTGATACGTTGGATTGGACGAATGACACTTTGATTTATTCCATGTACCAATGTGGCATTCCAATTTATTTTCTCTCACTTCAATGTTGGTTCTATTGAGATTTCACCCTATATTGGGCTACTTGATATGTTCCTTTAATTGTTTTAGGGCATGATAGGATTAGACAAATGACACTTGGATTTCTTCCATGGACCAATGTGGAATTTCAATAATTGTATGATATGCCATATTGTACCAATTTTATGTGAAATGCAACTATTTCGATTGTCAAGTTTTTTGACATACACAATAATTCCTCAAATACCCTTTTAAGGGTTTGTTAACAATTTATCCTCATCCATTCACGACGATAGCCAATACTTGGTGTTAAGGTCATGTCCACATATTTATTAAATTCTTTTCAAAAATTACATATAAATATGGGATATTGATCACTAAGAATGTTATTTGGCACTTCATTCAATCTATAAATATGTTGGATACATAGTTAAACAACTTGTCAATCTTTATTAGTACCCACAATGGTAATGAAATGAGCATGCTTAATCAACTGATTTGTGATAGGAATACACCAATGATATCCATGCTAATGGATTTCCATTTTGGGTAGAAATGGGTAAGTGCTATAGTAAACCTAGACTTCTCACTTATCAATTTTAATCCTTTGATAAATTTCACATAAAATTACAAAGTTTTTCAAATATCTTATTTTCATCCCTTCTTAAATATTAAAATAACCAATACAACAAAAATAAAAATAAAATAAAGAATAACATTATACTAAAACTTTCTATTTCTATTTAAATTTAAAATATGGTACCATACATGACCCTTATAAAAAAAAAATCCTTAAAAACCTTGTATTTTATCCTCCTCTTGGCTGCTTTTTAAGTCTTGTAACAAAATAGAAGCTCTCATATTTTTCATATATAACATATATGTCTTCTCATTTATCCTAATTCTACCATAGATATTACATGCAACTTGAGTATCCTACAACAATCTTTTACCTGTTATAGAATTTCAAAGTCAAAACCATGTACTCTACGTATGCACTTTGTTTGTTGTTCTCTAAAATTTCATTTCATTGGGATAATAAATACTTCAAACTTTGATGATATGTTTGGACGATGAAGCGTTTTCCTAGTAAATACGGCTTCAATTATTTTCCTATAACATGCATTTCAATTATTTTCCTATAACATGCATAAGGGAAACATATCCTTATCATACATGCATAACAATGTTTGTTTTTCAATGAATTTTCTACTTTCAAAACTAATAAGCCATTGAGTGCTCATTCAACTCCTGTTTTTAATGAATTTTTTATTTTCAAAACTATTGTTTTTAATGAATTTTCTATTTTCAAAACTAATAAGCCATTGATTGTTCATTATAAATACAATCCCTATGTCTTTGATTGAAGAATAATTTTCTACTTCAAATTCCTCAGGAAATTGAAAAGTGAAAAATAACAATGAATGTTGTTACCTTTTTCGTTTGTCAAAGGTATCCTTTATTTCATCCTTTCATTGAGATTGATCCTTCTTGGTAATATTAATAAGGGGTTCCATGGCTTCCATAATGACTTGAAACTTCTTTTAGAGACTAGATATCAGATTTAATCCTCTTAACTAAGTTAATTTTTTCAAAGTGGGATGGTCATGGATGCATAAAATCTTAATTGTATTAATTTTGAATCTTTCTCTGTCAATTATATGTTTTAATTTTTTCAAAGTAGGATGGTCATGGATGCATAGAATCTTAATTGTATTAACTTTGAATTCTTTCCTATCAATTATATGTTTTAAGTAGACAATCTCACTCTTTGAAAAGTGTACTCTTGATTCCTTTGAATATATTTTGACTTGCAAGTAGACAATCTCACTCTTTGAAAATTCTAATTTTGATTCATTTGAAAATAGAGATTTTGACTTAAAGATTTTTAAATTAATTTTCAATTTCTTCAAATGATCTTCTATGGTTTTTTCATAAACGAGGATATCTTTAATGAGCTTCAAAGCAAATTTTCTATAAATACAAATATCTTTAATGAGTTCCAAAACAATTTTTCTCAAATAACACTTTAAGATTTGGTTCATCACACCTTAAAATGTGGTTGGTGCATTGGAGAGCCCAAAAGACATCACTCCCAACTCATAATGGGCATAATGAATTCAAAGGGTATCTTAAATTAGTCACATTCCATCGCCATTATATGGAGAAATCTAGACTTAAGTAATCTTTGTAAATACAATTTACTCATACAACTCAACTAACAATTCATATATACATGGAATACTAAGAATAGTCATTGCACATATAAAAGGAGCCATCCTTCTTCTTATTAACATTAATTGGTTGTGAAAGGGGTTTTTACTAAGTATTATATTGGCCATGTCTAATAGTTATTGTACTATTTTCTCCATCTCTTCCTTAAATAAATTGGGATACCTATAAGGAGGAAAAATGAGTGGTTTGACCCTTGGTTCCAAATCAATGATATGTTCTTAACATCTATCCCATAGGGTAACTTTGGGAAGATATCCAAAAATTCACTAATTGGTTGTTGCACCTTATTTTGAATCATTGTTTTGTGAGATTATTAACCCTATCATGCAAACTCTGCATATAATTGCACTAGAAAATGAATCATGGTTTGGTCTTAGTAAGTCTTTTGGAATTTTTTTTGTAAACTCAATTGTTTGTACTTGATTATAGTTTTCTAATAGTAATTAGTTTTTTTCGTTCCATAAGATTAGATTGAAGTTCTTTGTAATCATGTGAAAAATTCCTTCAAACATTGAGATCATATGATCACATTAACCCTCACTAAAGCCATATATAAAAATTTGAGATTACCTCACAAATATCCAACTATGGTTTCATCCCTTTGATTATCCCTTTGCATTACAACATATTTTCATTAGCGATTTATACACTGAATTTTTTTAATGGGACAAGTTGTAGGCCCACGTAAGTGACCAAATTTACACCTAAGAAATGATGTATGAGTGTTTCCCAAATCAATGAGGGTACCACTTTTATACTCTTAACTTCAATTGTATTCTCAAAGTCTAGTATTATGTAATTAGCAATGTGAAAGGAAGGATGCGAGTTAGTATCTTTTTTTTTTTAATTCTTATTCAACCATAATATAATACCCCATGGTTGTTCATTCCTCTTGATCTCTATCAATCATTTCATCTTCTTCTTCTTCATAATATCAATCATATGTATCCTTTTGGTATCCTTGCATTTGTTTCCCTTGGACCAAGTTTCTTTACAATTGCAATTGTAACATAGAACATTTGAATGTAAATATGAAATAACATTAAATCCCAACACTTTAGCTCTTAAGGGGCCAATATTCGAGACTAAAGCGGATTTGAGTTTTTTTATTACCCTTAGAGCTGAATTTTTTTTGATATCGAAAGTTTGGAAACTATTGTTAATTGCAACTTGATTTCTAACAACTTATAAATACACCTTTTTTTTATTGAATGACCTCCACTAAGGTACTGAGCCTTAAAGACTAAACATATCCTTGGTGAACTCCTTCAATTCATCGATACATAGTAATCACTCAAGAGGGGGAGATTCTTAAAATCAACAAACTTGATTGGTGAAGTTCTTTAGAGTATCATGCCACTAATATTCCCTATAGCTTCATATTATTTCAAGGGAAAAAATAATCCTTATGAGAATAGGCTTCAAAATTATGAAAATGTAGTTACAAACTTATCTTGGGTGGGTGAATATTTCTTAGAGACCTCCACTAGAATTATCATCCTCCACCTTATGTTCAAATTTATGTTACTAATCAACCACTAGTTGGTTCCTCCAAGTATAGTGGTGTAAATTATTTTTTCAAAAAATATGACATAGGATCTAGTCAAAAGAAATGATCAAACTTCCTATTACAAGCCCTAGGCTTCATATCATCATCCAGACCCTTAAAATTGGGAACATGAAAATTTTCCATATACCTTTGAATTATATAATTCCCCTTTTAACCTTCTTGTTAAAACCTATTAACCTTCTTGTTAGAACCTATTAGTTTCCCTCTCCATATTCTTGCAAATAGGTTATCATCTAACCTCTTTTTTTTTTTTTTTTGAGGTGTATGGTGATCATTTTCTTCATCATCGCACATATATTTTTGTTATTCAAATTATGTGGATAGAACCAAGGAATTTAATTCCTATTCATGGCCATGATACCATTATTCATTTGGTTCATGGTCTCCCTTAATCTCTTGATGTAGGGACATCCTCGACAAAATGTAATCCTTCACCAACAAAATTGTTTTCGAATTCAATTCATTTTTATAAGTTAGTTTGGATATTAATAGAGTCATAGAGCTAGGAGCGAAGTGATGTTGTTGTAAAGGTACTCATATCATGGAGTGGTAGAGCCCACTTGAATAATTAGTATTCTAGGATAACTTGGGCCTGTGGATTGCATCCCATCCTTAATGGAGGTTGTTTGCATATCGTGGGGTGTAGACGAATTCATGTGCAAACTATGCCAAAGTGGGGTGGTCGATTCATAGTATAGAATGGTCATATAAATGGATGTCCCACATAGGTGTGGGAGTTAACTACAAAGGGATGATGTGTGGTGGATTTCCATGAGTGAGGAATGGTGAGGGATAAAAAGGGGTTGTTAGACTAGGGGATGCATAAAACTTCTAATTGTTGTTAGATTAATGATTCACAACATATCATGATGGTTTAGAGAGGAACTAGGACAAGGGGTGAAAATAATCATGTGTAAGTGTGGGCCATTGGATTGGAAATAAGATATAAGGTACTTAATTAATTTCAGGATCATATCATGGAATTTTTAAAATAAAATATTCAGAAGCCTACCATAAGGTCATGCATGGCCTTCAAACATATCAATGATGACCTCATGAATATCAATATCATTTTTTGAGAGGTGTTAATTAAATTTACAAGTCATATCTCATGCTCAATTCAAACGAGTAATGGTTTGATATACCATGAAGTTGAAATGATTCATGTTCAAAGGACCTATATAAAGTTTATTTATCGGAACAAAGATGAAATTTTGTCCCTTTAACATTAGTGTATAGAGGAGCTTCACCTTGGTAATTTGGATTTAAATTTAATAATGCATGGCCATTGATATTAATAAATGATTACATTATGTTCTAGTTACTTCATTAATTTAATTTCTTCCATTGTATTTATTTTATAAATTTGATAATTTCAATATTTGACTTTGCACTAAGTGGCTATTAGAGGAGATTTATTCCTACTAGATAAGAGGAAGATGTTAGTAAGAGAAAAAACCTAGAGGAATAATTAAAGAGTAGATATGGTTCCAATGAAAAAATGTGGGGGAACTATGCAAGAGAATATTGCATGGAGTTGCATCATGGAGAACATATGTGTTTGAGTTGGAAGAGGGTAGGGAAGACTAAGAAGACAAGGGGCAAAAGGAGGATATGACATTGTAGATATGTTGAGGGTAGTTTCTTCTCGATTATATGCTATTCAAGCATCCCAAAGATGATGGGCCACAATAAAATTGGTGGACGAGAGTGAAGATGAAGGGGAACTAGAAGCCCTAAGAGGAGAACCAAAAGATGAAAGGGAATTGCAAGAGATGATGATAAGGGCCATAAGAAATCTAGGAGGTAGACCAATATTGGATACTTTGATATATTTAGGGTGTTTGATTCTAAAAGAGTTGATAGACTAGATTAGGGAGATGGAGAAATACTTTGAAGGCACATGAAATAGGTAGATTTTCTACAAAGTTATATTTTCTTTCTTGAAGCACAAATTAATAAGATCAAATAATGTTATGAATTTCTTAAGAAGGACAATGATGTTGTTGCATACAATGAGAGGGAGTGATAGGTATACAAAATATGACGGATTGTATGGAGATGATGCAAATTTTGTAGTAGCATGGAGAATTTGTAAGGAGCCTTAGAGTGGTGATAGAAAACCTTGGAATATCTTATGCACACCATATTTCTTTTCAGAAATCAATAGTCGTGCATCCAAAAAGGATCTATGAGGGAGAACCTCTCAAGGGAGTTACATAGTAGTAGTTTAGGTGGTCACATTGGAATGGATAAGACTAGAGAATTGATTAGGGAGAGATATTATTGGTTAGGATTAGCTAGATATGTGAATAAGTGGATTTATTGTTGTAGGGTGTGTCAACATGATAAGGGAAGAAGCCATAATATGATATTGTACACACCATATCACTACCAAATAAGACATGGGAGGATTTGAGAAAGGATTTTATCCTTAGATTGATAAGAGCATAGAAAATTGTTAGCTTAGATCTTGAACCTCATCCTATTGTACCACCGATGGTTTCCTTGATAAATGTTTTAAATATGAAGTTTAGTTGTCCCCATCTTGCATTGTTGAGAATGAAGCCATTATCAATATTTCCATGAGGCCAAAAATGTAGTTTGATACCACTATTATGTAATAAAAATTGTAATTAGAATTTTTTTTTTTTGTGTTTCAAAGAAAAAAATTTTGAAGTTAAAGAAATAATAGTAGCAACAACAACATTTGTACTAAAAATACTAGATTTCATGCTAACAATATAAAATTCAATCGATTTACCATAGTCAAGTTGATAGCATATCCAAAAGCACTAACAACATGAGAGAACAATAGTAATGGCTACACAATACTAAATTCTTAGAAATCCTCAACACCTAATATTTGAAACTATCTTGAGAAGGTATAGATGCTAACTTAGGACAAATACAAGGTAGCATGGACACTATACTTGACCAAAAAAATCTCTTCCAAACTAACCTGCAATAGCACACTTCTCAACAAAATACTATTATAACTCCTAAGAGCTTATCTATAATGAAAACTCACACTTTTCCCATCTTAATATTGATTGAATTGATTAAACTAATTGGAATAATTAATAATATTGACTAACTAACTATTTTTTTTTATAGGGGCAACGACTAGTTGAAGTACATATATGCTACATGACTGTTTGGATGATAATTATACTAGGGTTTTATAGTTTCTTCACCATTAGAACCTCCTAGTTCTTATTTCATTATTTAGTTTTATGTTGGTTCTAAAATCTCTTTAATTTTCCCTTAAAGAGTAAAACTAAGAATTTTTGTTGGAGTCAAGACTGATAAGTGTTTTAGGTTAGACAAACCTGAAATTGAGTGATGAAAGTTCCATCAACAAGATCATGTATTATTACTTGTTTATGTTTTTACATTTCAATATATAAAGATCTTTATTACCCCCACCAATTCATTATGCAATAATATCTTGTTTTTCTTTTAGTTTAATGAATTAAGAGTGGAATTGATTATTTGATGTTAGTTAGAAGCAATTTATTAAAAATTTATGTTATTTTTTTATATACTTATTGGGATTTGAAAAAGGTTATATTTATGTTTGTGCATAGATTAAAAGAAGGGGTTGGCACTAAAAAGTATTATGTGGACTATTAAACAAAGGAAAATGAATCAAGCATTTGATTACAAGTACTTTCCTCTCTTTATCTCATTCATCTTTGATAACACACTTTATTGACTACTCTATCGATGAGCTTACCAGGGATTTTACCAAAAATAAAAATGGTGAATATAATGGAAATAATTTCATGGATTCTTCCTACTAAGGTTTCATCCTTCGGATTTATATTTATTCGTAGTCTAGTTTGTTTGATGTCCCTGTCATGTTTCTTCCTTTTTCTATAAGATTAAGAAAAAAATAAAATTTTTTTTTTGGTCATTTTATTTTTTCACTTGTTGACTTTGTTGCATGCAACCATATTGGGTTATAACAAAGAGTACATGCAAATTTCCTTTAATAAACCTAAGAGAACACATAAAAGTCCTTAGAGAAACCTATGAATGACATGTTGCCTTGCTTTTGGTAACCTATGAGCTTTGTAGCAAATACAATTTTTTATAGGCTTGAAATCTACCATTTCTATTTTTGGTGTTTTCTTCAAATTTGAGAGTTTGGTCCTTAATTCAGAAGTTTGATGGTTTCTCTGGGTGTTTTGCCTTTTGGTTGGTGTGCAACATCTTTGGTGTCCTCCTAGTCAAATTGAAGTAGAAAACCTATTCTGAAATTATAATTTTGTTGCCTATGTTTTCACTTTTGAGGGGCACTCTCTTATTTCTATTGTACAACTCATGAGTAGTCACTTATTACTAGTGTGCAACCCATGAGAACACCTTTTGTGCATGCACATTTCCCTTCTATTACCTATGAGTGCATGCAATTTGCTAGTTTTGTATGTAGACCTATAGAGTGCAAAAACTCTCAAAATTTCCAAAATTTTGGATCTAAGTTATGTGTTTTTTCATTGAGATTTAGAGCCTCATTTCTTTTATTAAATATATTTGAACTTAGCTTTCATATTTTTTCATTATTTTTTTGACGACATAACAAAAAATAAAAATTGAATATTAAAAAAGAATGCGGAAATTTCCTTTTGTTCATTTAGGAATCTCTTCCGTAGTTTGATGCATTTTGGGAGTGGTTGCATTTAAAGGAAAAAAAAATAAATTCTTTCATTAGCATGCTCCCATGAAAATTGAAAAGGATTTCTTGTTTTTGTTTGAAATAGTTTTATAGAAAATTTAAACTGCATTTAGGTTTTGAAGATTTGGTTGGTTTTTGTATTTTTGCAAGTTTTTTTAATACAAGCATATGTAAATTATTGTATGCATGAGCATGGGATTACTTTAGCGAGAATCCAAAATAACTAGACTTTCTAGAGCCCGAACATTGAGATTCCTCAACAATCTTCACTGGAGCTCTAGAGAGGGTAATAATTTACTGAGGGATTGCAAGGAAGAGAAGGGGATTTCATCCATGAGGTGGTGCAGGCTGGGAAGAAAGATGGGTGGTGGAAAAAGTTGTAGGAGTATGTATGCCATTATTTATTGGGTATTGGGCTGTGTGAGGGAGCGTAGCCAACCACAAGAGTCATTTTTCCTTGTGGAATCATATCCGCAACTCGAGGATGGCCTGCTACTGAGAGAACTGGAGCAGTAGATCCTATGGTTGGGAGGAACGCCCTTTGTATGCAACTAGTCAGTGATATTTATTCATAAGATAAGCGTTATGGTTTTTGTGTTATCATTTGAGTTGTTTATGTGTAGTTTATTGATAAAAATGTTGGGAATGCTAATGAACATAACATTGTTTTACTTATGTATGTTTATATGAATGTGCTTGAGATTGCTTGTCATTTTGCATGCATAATTCCTTATATAAATGGATCGAGAACAAATTGGTATAAGAAATGTTAATTTTGGAAATGTGATCCGGGTTGAATTAAAGTTTACAAAATACATCATGTACAGAGTTAGAATGGTAGTAACATGACTCAACATTGAGTTGGGTATGTTACAATGTGGTATTAGGGAAAATGTTTCAACACTAGACCTACATGGGCTAGGAACCAAAAGTTACAAAGCACATAGACATAAGTTTAAGTATGACTACAGGTTGTTTGAGAAAGGATGAAATTGGGTGAAATTAAGCTAAATAATCCTAATTTCTAGAGGAAACCTACAAAGAAAGTGATTAGAGTAGGTTGAATGATATATGGAATTGGTTGACCAGTTTGACTGCTTAATTGAATTGTCTTTGCAATCAACTAACATGTTTCTTTGGATGACCAACTCGACTACTTATTCAAATTGTCTTTATAGTCTACTGCCATGTTTGTTTGGTCGATTTGACCCAACGATCAACTAGCTAGACTTCCTGGTCGACTTGTTTTTGCAATCAACTGACGTGTTTCTTTGGTCAACCCAATCCGATGGTTGACCGATTCGATCTCCTAATCGACTTGTTTTTGTAGTCGAATGACGTGTTTCTTTGTTCGACCTGACTTGATGGTTTACTAGCTTGACTACCTAGTCAACTTGTCTTTGCAATTGATTGATGTGTTTCTTTGGTAGAATCGACTCGACAATCAATCTAATTGAATTCCTAGTCAGCTTGTATTTATAGTCGACTAAGGTATATATTTGGTCGACCCAAACCAACGATTGACCGACTTGAATACTTAGTCGACTCGTATCTATAGTCAATTGACATATTACATTGGTTGACCTGATGCAATGGTCAACTGAATCGACTTATCTCTATAGTCGATTGACATACTACAATGGTTGACCGCTTGGCCCAATCGAATGAACCCTCCAACAAGTACAATTATTATAAATATGGTCTAGAGGAGAATATGTCTAAGGGTTCAGGAGCTAGACTAGTGCATCGATGTTCTTCATAGATTGAGATGAGAACCATGTCAACAAATATGTGGTTTTGTACAAAAAAACAGTCTAGAGGCAATAACTTGTTTTGGCCATAATAGGATAAAAAATGATTAGATTCAATTGAAAATTTAGGCTTTGGTCCACAGAATCTAGGGTCACAAAAGTGGCAGTGATGGCCATGGGCCAATTCAACTCTATATTTCTAGAAATTGTAAATTAAGGGTTTTTGAAGAACAAGGTGGTACTCCTTGATTTGAGGAAGCAGACATGAAAATACTCAATGGATAATTTGGCCAAATTCTAAGGGGTTTGGAATGGGGATGTGGAAAAAGGCCAAAATCCACTATTTTGGGAGACTTTTGGGGATTTTTGAGATCTTCCAAGGAGGAAAAGGGACCCCGAATCACCAATTTGGAAAAAATATATTACTTGAAATTTTACCTCCTTAGTAAGCTATAAATTTTTTTCCTATGAAATATTTTCCATTTATACTCCGTTTGGTAAACAACATTTTTTGCTAAAAATTCCAAGTCTAGAAAAAGTGAAAAAAGGGCAAAGTTGACAATTTCAAATTGCTATAGAATTAGATTGGAGCATCCAATAAGACATATGAGAATTAATATGTACTCACTATCACCTGTATTATGGACGTCCGATACAATTTTTTTTTCTAGTTTCTAACAAATTTTCTTCTAAAGGTGGCTAAAGTTGGCCTTTGAGATTAATTACAACAACGAGACAAGTGATGCAGAAAAGGGGGGAAAATGGTTGATTTTAGAGAGCCATAACCATCATATTGAAACTTAGAATGAGACATGAGTATAGTCATTGGAAATATGATTTATATGTTATTATATATAATGAATGAAAATTTTACCATGCAGATAGTGTCTAATAACATTACTTGTATGCACATTGCTTGCAGAGTTAGTATCAATTTTAGAATAGGTCCAAATTTAGCTTGAGGAATAGGAACATGGAGGATTCTTAGGGAACCCACAACCATGAAGAAGAAGATAGGGGTTTGAATATTATCCTATGAAATGAAGAAACAAAATCCAATGGCCATAGAAGCTGGGTGAAGCTAGTAGAGCTAGTGGAGATTATGAAGAGTTTGAGGATGGAACTACATAGATACATGGATTATAATGATAGAATAATAAAATATCAAGAGGAACATAAAAATATAAACACTCCTATACTAAAGAGTTTGAACCAATTGCAATGGAAAATTAAGGTTGAATCTGGTCCAAGACATGAGGAAGAAGGTAGGCCATATGCAAGAACGAAGAACTATAAAAGATCTAGGCACTCAAGAAATGCTAGTAGAACTCACAAATATCATCATTCACCCACTCATTCAGTTAGGAAAATCTATTCATCTATAGAATCAAAAAGTAGTCCATAAATGTCTCCTGTCAGGCATCATAGGAGAAGGAATGAATTATACAGTTTGTAGGGCGATCTCAGGAAGATCAAGTCATCAATTTTTTATGGAGAGAATACAAAGGGAGAAGAGGTTGAGACCTGGTTTCTTGGAATTAGAAAGTATTTCCAGTTGGAAAATTACTCATCAAACCTTGAAACAGGAATTTCCATCTGCCATATTCAAGGGAAAGATTCTATGTGGCGGGACCAAATAAAGTAAGTCAAGCACATTAATGAAAATAAGGTCTCTTGGAAGTAGTTTAAAAGGTATTTCCAACAAAAATACCTCTCAAAGCATAATTATGACAAGAAGATGTAAGAGTTCTTTTAACTTAATCCAGGGAACATGACTATGGAAGAATATGAGAATAAATTCTTAGATTTGTTGAGGTATGTAGGATTCATCAAGGATAAGAAGGTTAAAGACTAAATTTTGTATATCCTTGAGTGTACTACCATCATTTTATAGAGATAGGATTCAATTTGATGAACCTATGGCTTTGGATGAGGCCATTAGGAAGGCCAAGTACCTATATGAGCAGAACAAAGGAAGAGTAGTGGTGTTTAAGTCTTGGAGGGATGAGAAGAATGATAAAGTGGATCAAAGGAAGATAGGATCCAAGCCAACTTTCTTTAGGAACAAATCTAATTCTTATCAACAAGTCCAACCAACTCAAAGTGAGTCCAATATGGAAAAATATTTGGGGAAAAGAGAAAGATGACCAATCAAGTGTTGGGGCTATAAGGGAGATCACATGTACATAAATTTCCCTCATAGAGTGAATAGAATAAGGACTGTATAGAATATTCAGGGATCCACTATAGTAGACGACGGGGGAAGAAGTCTTCCAAGGATATATGCATCTCTAGAATCAACATGTAGAACATCGGTCTCATATGATTGAGGTAGAAGGTAATATTACCAATGAACATGTTACTATTTTAATTGACTCAGGAGAAAGTCATCATTACATTGATCCTAATATAGTGGACATATTTCATTTGAATATGAATAATCTCAAAAAATCATGGTTGGTACATATAGCCACTAAGACCAAGAGAATAATTAATAAGATTGTTAGGAGTTGTCCCATAGACTTGAGTGGAGTAAACATAGTTTAGTTATGAATATCATACCATTGGGATCTTATGATATCTTAATTGGAATGGATTGGTTGGACCAACATCAAGATATGTTATATTTTCATAACAAGACATTTACATGTATTAATGAAGAAGGAAAATAGAGCTTAGTGAAGGGGATCTCAAGACCCATTTCTATAAGGGAAATTTCAGCCTTACCATTGAAGAAGTGCTTCAGAAAAAGGATGCCAAATGTTTGCAGGTTGTGTGGAAGATCTAGATAAGGGAAAAAGGTCCAAGTCTTGAATATTTTTTAGTGCTACAAGAGTATGAATATGTATTTGGGGAGATACCAGGTTTTTCACCCAAGAGAGATACACTTTTTTATTGACTTAATGCCTATAGCCGCCCCAACAACCAAAACTCCTTACAAAATTAGCACACCATAATTGAAGGAATTGCAAATGAGGTTGGAAGAGTTATTGAAGAAAGGGTACATATGCCTAAGTGTCTCACCTTGGGGAACGCCATTACTCTTTGTGAAGAAGAAGGATGGAACCTTAAGGTTGTGCATTGGTTTTGGGTAGCTGAATAAAGTTACAATGAAGAACAAGTACCCTCTCCCCATAATTTATGATCTCTTCAACCAACTAAGAGGAGAAAAGGTATTTTCAAAGATAGACCTAAGATCAGGGTACCATCGGGTGAGGATCAAAATGAAGACAATAGTAAAACAACTTTTAGAACTAGATATGGACATTATGCATTTGTGGTGGTGTTGTTTGGATTGAAAAATGCACCAGATTCATTTATGTGTTTGATGAATGGTATTTTCAAAAATTACTTTGATAATTTTGTGACAGTATTCTTGGATGACATAATTATCTATTCTAATTATGAAGAAGAACTTGAGAAGCACTTAAGATGGTGTGACAAGTGTTAATGAAGCATCAAATAGATATGCCAAGATGAAAAAATGTTTATTTTACCAAAAGCAAATCCACTACTTGGGGCATATCAGTTCATAGGAAGTCATAGCAGTGGATCCAAAGAAAATTGAATCCATAAGAGGATGGCCAACACCAAGGAATGTTACGGAGGTCATATCCTTTATTAGATTAGATGGATATTATAGGAGGTTTATTGGAGGATTTTCAAAGATTGCACATCCCATAACTTCTTTGCAGAAGAAGGGGATAAAGTTTGAATGGACCTCCAAATGTGAGGGAATATTTTAGTATTTAAATGATTTATTGACAAGTCCACCCATCTTAAATATTGTTTATCTAGAGGACGATTTCATAGTGTGCATTGATGCATGCAAGGAAGGGCTTGGCGGAGTGCTTACAAAAAATGGGCACATGGTATGTTATGAGTCAAGGAAGTTGAAATATCATGAGAGGAAATATGCCACACATGACCTAGATTTGGCAACCATAATTCATGGCTTAAATATGTGGAGTCATTATGTCATTGACATAAAATTTGAGCCGAAGATAGACCAAAATGTTTTGAAATATTTGTTTGAGCAGCCAAATCTAAATGCCAAACAAATTAGATGGTTGGAATTTCCCAACGATTATGAATTTGATATCAAGCACATCAAAGAAAAGAAGAATAAAGTGGTGGATGCACTCAACAGGAGGGTGCATAAGATGCATGATACAACCATAAGTATGTATAGGTCTAATTTAAAAGATAGAATTTTGAGAGCTACAAATTTAGACCAACATTATTTACAAGTCAAGGAAAGCATACAACAAGGTAATTTACAATCAAAGTAAAAAGAGTATGAGTTGGGAGATGATGGAATATTAATGCAAAAAAACAGAGTATATGTTTCTAATTAAAATGAATTAAGGAATTTGATATTAAAAGAGACACATAATGTTCCATATAATGGACATCTAGGCCATCAAAAGACCATTGACACCCATGCCATCAGAAGACTATTGTAGCAATAAAGATCCAATATTTTTGGTTGGCTATGAAGAAGGATGTGGCTGGTTATATAGCCAAAGGCATAAAATGCCAAATGGTGAAGGATAAGCATGGACACCTAGAAAGTTTACTACAACCATTACCAATTCTAGAGTGGAAGTGGGAGGTAGTCACCATTGTCTTGATCACAAAGTTGCATAGGAAAACAAGGCACCACGACTCAATAATGGTGGTGGTGGACAAGTTGAAAAAGGATGCACATTTTATCCCAGTTAAGATGAGTAATAAGGAAACCAACATTTCTAATATTTACATGAAAGAATTTTCCAGGTTGCATGGAGTGCCCAAGGCGATTGTGTTAGATCAAGATTTCAAATTTACCTCAAACTTTTGAAGGGATTTGGCATAAATATAAACTTTAGTACACCATATCATCCATAGATAGATGGGAAGACAAAGATATTTAATCATGTAATTGAAGACATGCTGAGGATGTATGTAATGGATAAGACATCTAAGTGGGAAGAGTACTTACATTTGGTGGAGTTTGTATACAACAATGGGTATCAAGCCTCATTGAAGATGATCCCACTTGAATCTTTATATGGTATAAAGTGTAATACTTCAATTAGCTGGGACAATCCAATATATAGAGTAGTGCTTGCGCCATAGACGCTCAAGGATATGGAAGAGAAGATAATGAAAATTAGGTAGAATTCAAAAGCAACACAAGATAGGAAGAAAAACTATGCAAACAAAGGCAAAGTAGATAGAGAATTCAAAGTGGGAGAGCATGTGTTCTTGAAGGTGAATTCCAAGAAGAGCTCACTAAAGCTAGATAGGTGCACTAAGTTGGAAACTAGATTTTGTGGGCCATTTGAGATACTATACATGATAGGGCCAATTGCATATATACTTTCATTTCATGCTTCCATGAATGTGCATATTGTATTTCACATATCTTTATTGAAAAAGTATGTGCATGACCCTAACCGTGTCATTGATTGTAATTTGATTCAGGTGGATCCCAAAGCGGATTTTCAAGTGGAGCTAGTACGCATCTTGGGGAAGAAATTCAAGGTGACCTGGACCAAAGCCATCGGGTAGGGAAAGGTGTAGTGGACCTGTTACAACCCCGAGGATGCGAAATGGGAGCTAGAATATGTCATGCAGGAGGCATACCTGTAACTATTTTAATATTTTGATGTAAAAATTGTATATATGGACATTTGTATGGTGATGGGCACCCAAAAGAGTGCAACATTAAGGGGGAGGGAAATGTAAAAACCTAGTTTTAATCCTTGGGAAATTGTTATTTTACATATATGTTATATAGGTCAATGAGTCAAAAAGTATGGCCAAGGGCCAATTTATGCATATTTTTCTTTAAAGTTATTAATAAAAACACATTGATGGTTGTTATACGAGAGGGGAGAAGCATTTCGGGGATATGATTTCACAAGACATAATCAACTTAATTCATTGGTTTATTTTAGTTGATGGACGACTGGCTCAACTATCTAGTCGACTAGCTCAACTACCTAGTCGTCTATCTTTATTGTTGACTAAAATATTGAAGTGGTTGACCAAAGTCTAAAGTCATATTATTTAATTATAATTTATATGTGAGAGGGGCTTAAGGGGGAACAGAGGGAATACAATCTGAAATATATTATTTTATTGTCCACTTACCTTAAATTATGCTAAAGGAAAAATCTATATGGGAATGTGTGCCAAGGAGTTAGGTGGAGTTCCATGGGTCTCAAGTGGCAAGTTCAACACATGCATACTAATTCCCTAGGTTTGGGAATCTAACCATCATTCTGGATGATAATGGTTTGACTCTGTTCACTTGTTATTATGCACAAAATTCACCATTAACATGTACATAAACAACACCAATTGACTTGAAAATTAAAGGATTAAAGGGAAATTCTTGATGGTAAATTAGATTGTTATGTCTGTGATAGAATGACATGATGCTTGCTATGTAAATTTGATGTGTAAATGCATGTATGCATGCTCGTGGGATTGTTGTGAGTGAGTCTCCACAAACAACTGAATTTTCTGGAGCCTCGACATTAAGATTCTTGGATAGTTTGCATTGGAGTTATGGAGGGGGTGATAATTTCCTGTGGGACTACAAGGCAGAGAAGGGGATTCCATTCCTGGGGTGGTGTAGGTTGGATAAGAGAGATAGGAGGTGGAAAAGGTTATAAGAGTATGCATTTCATTATTTGTTGGGTATTTGGTTGTGTGAGGGATCTTAGCTAGCCACAAGGGTCATTTCTCCTTGTGCACTCATACCCCCAGCTCGGCGGTGGCTTGCTGCTAAGAGAACTAGAGCAATAGAGCTTACGATTGGGAGGAACATCCTTTGTATGAAGTCAATCGATGATATTTATTCATAAGATAAGTGTTATGTTTTTTGTGTTATCATTTGATTTGTTTACATGTATTTGATTGATTAAAATGTTGGGAATGCTAATGGACATAATGTTGTTTTAATTCTGTATGTTTATACGAATGTGCACGAGATTGCTTGTCATTTTGCATGCATAATTCCTTATATAATTGGAATGAGAATAGATTGGTATCAAAGATGTTAATTATGGAAATGTGAGTCGGGTTGAATTAAATTTTAAAAAGTACAACATGTATAGATTCAGAATGGTAGTAACGTGACTCAACATGGAGCTGGGTATGTTACAATACACAATGATTTTTGCCTTTTTCTAGGATCAATAGGAAAGATTGAAATTTTCTTAACATTCCTCTATTCTACTTGCTAGGAAAGACACCATGATATCTTCCTTCTCTTTCATTAGGCATAGCCTAGTGAGTAAAGCGATCCTTTCCTCGAAGAGCACACACTTTGAAAAATTTGCATTGTGGTCCAAGATTTTGTTCAATGACAACACCGTGCATTTTTCTCCATGTGTTGTGCACAAGTTTGGAAATTCATTTGACAAGCATATAACATTCTTATTTTACCAAGCAAAGGTCCCGAACAAAGACATTTGACCCCTCTTTGCTTGGGACTTTTATACTAGCCAATTTTTGAGAGAAAATCCAAGGCCATAAGAAAAGACATGAGTAAGGAAATATGGGCCAAAACTAAGAAAATAAGATTAAATAAGTAATGGGATAAGGAGGAGAAAAAATATCACAGGGTGGTGTGATAACACACACATACCATGGGATTCATACAAAAGTAGAGGAAGAGGTGAGTCCAACTTGGGTAATTCAAAAGGGCATCCCCAAAAATGGGGGCTAAAAGTCTTTATGTTGGAACAAATATTGTTATTATTTGTATAGCCTCTCCTTGTGACTGGGAGGATATAAATCTTGCTTGAATATTTCAACAAGGTCTTCCCATGTGTCAATTGGAAGTTTCTTGTCTATGAATAATTATTCATTGAGGTTCAACCACCAACAATGCACGACATTGGACATCTTCAATGTAGTAATTAAAATTTTGTCTCTATTTGTGACATCATTTGTAGTGAAGTAGGACTTGTGTTTTAGAATGAAAATGCCTATTACATCTACATCAATCTTTCCATTGAGGTTGTGGATGACAAGGTTCATCTAAACTTTCAAGGGCATGGCTCCACCAAAGGGCACTTTAGAACCACTACTAGAGAAGTCATCTATACTTGTGTCTTCTTCAAAATCGTCATAAACTCATCCATCATATCTTGTCTTTTTCAATTGAAACAATATTGAATAATCTACTCTATTGAAGGATTATTTTGATGCATTTCAATATTTCCATGTCTTATGCACTTAGGTAGGCAAATGATGCGAAACAAAAGATAGTTGAATATTTAGGTGATGATATTTAGAATGGGTGTTAACAAGCATCAATAGAAATGGGTGAACATGTTGATTATGATACTTGAAATGTATGTATTGGATACCACTTATATGACTCAAAGATGAAAACTAGATGAGAACTTATACAATATGGAATTGATTAAGTTATGGGCATTGTTATCCCCGATTTCTAGGGATAACTAGGAGATCATGTCTCGAGACCCATAGGTCCTAGACATGGAGTACCGAGAGCAGGATTGGCCTGAGCATGGCCCTGGAGGGCCCATTTTTCTTCTCCTTCGTCAGACTTGTCCTATCAACAACAGCAGCATCCATCACCTTTGGCTTGGACTTGTATCAGAGAAGACTCTTTCTCCATGAGGTATTTGGTCCAGGTATCATGGTATGTGTCATATTTGATCATTATGAACTTTAGATATATGCATCAAATTCCTTTTATTTCTGACGGCTGCTTGGATCTTACATTAGCCCACTTGACCATGGTTGGGGGGATTGACAGGGTATCCTAGCAAGCTTGTACCCATAGGTTTTGGTTTTCCACCGGGGGGATTTATGAAGGGCCATCGTCCGCTCCCATCATATCATCACTTTTACATCTTATCTCCCATTCATCTGCCCCATTCCCCTAGTCTGAACATTAGGATGATTTGTTTGTGGGGTTACACCTTATCTCATGGGAAGAAGGGGCTAAAGGCCCAAAAGGTAAAAGTAGCTGGTAAAAGATAAAAGCCATAAAAAATGAAACCTAGGGATGCCTTGCCCAGGGATCCCCGAGAAGGCAATAAAAATCCTCTCAGCAAGAAATAAGAGGGAGACGAAGAAATATAACGAAACAAGACCTAGCCAAGAGGATGGGGGGTCTCATCACGAGCCAACCCATTATGTTCATGGGTACCTAGCAGTATGACATTGCCATTATCTGGTTACCATGCCAGGGCAGTGACCTTTGGTTGCATGGCCAAGGGAAAGGGGGTCTTATCACGAGCCAACCTTATCATCTCTGTGAAAGTGCTTGTGGGTAACATTGTCAGCTCTGGTCACCACGCCAAGGCAGTGTCCTCTAGTTAGACCTTGAAATAAATATGAAAAAGCAATAAAGAAAAGAAATAATAAAGGCAATAAAGGGCTTGGAAAGAATTGCATCCATGACGGGTACAACTCACCTTCTACAAAGGCACCCACAGGTAATATCACCCCTGTCTTTCACTCTACCCATATGTCTGGACATCCCTTGACCACATCACCTCGTATTACATGGCTTGGATGATATCCTCTGGAAACTTTCCTTCTCCTATGGATGCTGGCCCAATAGAGTATTTTGTCTTTTTCTTCGGCTTTGTATAGTAGGTCATTGTAATGTCTTTGAGCTATTGGATGATGTATCAGGGGTTTTATGCATGTATTTGATAAAATTGATGATGAAATATGATTGACATTTCTATGATCCCTGTGACTAATGAGCCCATGGAGGGTGAAGTTTTTGATGTGCAGGACCATGCTCGACGGACAGGTACCAGTTGGACCGGTACACATGGGGAGATGATTAGTTCGGACCTCCATGGGGCTGAAGATCCCATCAGATGGTTGCTGGGACCCCATCAGGGGCAGAGACAGGACAATTATTGGATGAGCCTTTGCACATGAGAAGAATAAGGATGTTCCACCAGGACACTTTGGTTGAGCCCAGCCCAGGGGGGTTGACCCACTTCAGATGGAACGTTCTCCTTTTGATGACCAAGACGTCACCCAGGGTGTCTTGACGTCTCCTTGAGTGTGTAGTAGTTTGATAGGATGGCTGGCACATGTGGCAGCTTGGAGGAGCCCAGAAAGGGCTAACGTCTGACTTCTGGATGCTGGACTAGCCCCAAAAGGGCCAATGTCTCCCTCAGAGGGGCTTGACGTCCCACCTTTTGCTCATTTATGTCATTTACTTAACAGTTAATGTAAAAACAATATGATTTTGGTTTGTAGCCTTGTCGGCTATTTTTAATGACCTAATTTTAAATTAAAGGTCATGAGACACTCCCTCATTTGAACATAACACATCACTCACTCTCCTAGTGAGGTCTGATTTTTGTGCCCTATTAGGGTTATTGGCTATTTTGAGGGAGGCACACTTGTTTGGAGAGGAGATTTTTGGCAATTTATGATGTTTTTCTTGAAGGAAGGTTTACAACTAGGGTTTGCATGCTATTGTCTTGATGATTTGTAAGTATTTTTCTACAAAACTTCTTGATTGAATGGTTGTAGTCTAATTTCTTGCATTCTATTTATATATATACATTGCTAAATCAAAACCCTAGGGGACAAACACACAAGTAGGTCGTTGTCTCATGTCCCCTGATAGAAAAACCTTTTAAGCCATTGAAGAAGAAGAAGAGAGCCTAGCCATTGCTACACTCATTCTATCTTCTTCCTTTAAGCTAGCCATACTTTTAATTTTCAAGAGAAAGAGGACGTCCCAGGCCTAGGTTATCTACACCTAGGGCCGTTTTTCTTTTATGGTTTGATGAAAGAGACTTGCCTTTGCAACACTCTCCCTCTTTAAACTCTCTCGTCTTGATTTTGTTTGTCTTTGAGCTAGCCGTTTGCCGGGAAGGAGGAGAGAGCATGAGGCCTTGGTTAAGCAACACCGGAGTGAGCCTCTCTCCTCTAGGGTTATGTTTTCAAAGCCTTGCCATTGCAACACTTTGAAACCTTTCCTTCTTGTCCTTTAAATCTTGTCCCCTTCAACTTGTGCGTCCTTCACCTTTTGACTCCATAACCCTAGGCACTAATCTTTAGCTCCAACGTTGAAGTGAAAGTGATTGAAACAACTCTCAAAACTCTTAAATTTGAAACCCTAACTAACAAACTAACCCTAATTAGGCTGACGTCACAGTTGGTTATCTCATCTTGATGCAACAAATGTTGATAATAAGCAATTAGATGATGGTTAAAGGCGTTTGTTGAATAAATGGTTGATTGGATATATTGTTTGTTGCATCATCTCAATAGCTATTGGTGAATTGATATTCTTACATTGCTATATTGACAAAACGTTGAACTCATCAATATCTGTTGTTTCATTGCTTATATATAATTGTCGGATAGTCACATGAAGTACTAACCCTTTGAGTTATAGCCTGCATATATATTGTATTGCTGTTGTTTTGTTCTGGGCATGTGTTTTCATTTGGGCATACACTTCATTTATTGGCTGATTAGTCGGACTTTCTGACCTTGGTGGTAACCTGTGAGAAGGAGCTTTTCCCTTGACTTTTATACTTTAGCCTCTTCAAAACCCCAGGTTACCGGGGACGTCTTCCCTGGGTTAACCTCCCTAAATATAAAGAACCTCCCCATTGAGGTGACATTGGGTGGGGAAGGTTCCCGTTTCGCCAGTTTGCCCTTTATCCTTTAGCCCTTTTTGACCTAGCTACAAACTATGCGATAACAAGCATGAAAACATGAACACATATTTTAATCGAAATGCACAAAGCAAATAAGATTGTAAGTTACAATGTAAAAAATGTGGACATTGCTATGTGAAAGCGAGAGAGAAAAGGAAAAGATGTTATGCTATTACATTATGATTTATAGTATAAATTATATACATAAAAATCCATGTGAGTTACAAATGGCTATTGGTTTCCTAGAGTGGTTCACTTTTGTAACCGTTTGGTGATTATTTCTATCTTGGTGCACTACATGATGTTATTGGTGTGCAAGTGTAATGGTCCAAGTGATAGTTGTCATTCTTGGCACATGAAGACATTGTTGGAGTGTGGACGTGCATGTCACTAAGGTGGCCATTAAGGTGGCCATGTGTAGATTGTTGACCTAGATGCACGTTGGTCAACTTGTCAGAGCTATATCTTAGAATTGTGACTTTGAACTGGCACTAGAAAGCTTAGAATGAGCTCTACAACATCAAGGGGCTAAAAAATTACAAGCTTGGTGTTTTGGCCCAAAATTGCTTAATATGAGATCTACTAAACCATGTTTGAGATTTGCATAAATGATCATTTGAATGGGCCAAATGGTTATTTGAATCACACTTACTGCTATGCACCTACACCACACTAGCCTTTGTCGCACTCATATATGTTGTGGTTGTGTACAATGCACTCTCCTATGTTGTGTTGAATTGCTTGTATCACACTCTCTTTGATTGTGCTTCTGTAACATCTCTATGAACTTAATAGTTTCAAAGAAGCTCTTACACTGACCAAGCTTTTAAATGGTTAGATGTCACTAATGTGGTGCACTATCGTTAAAGTAGCATGCTAAATCATGCACCTACACCACACTAGCCTTTACCACATTTATATATGTTGCACTTATGTACACTCCACTCGTTGATATCATGCTCGTTTGCCTAGCCTCTTCTATTATGCTTCTCTAACATGTGTATGGACTTAATAGTTTCAAAGATGCTCTTACATTGACCAAGCCTCTCCCCATGCCTCTCAATGGTTAGCCTAGCCTCTTCTATTATGCTTCTCTAACATATCTATAGACTTAATAATTTCAAAGATGCTCTTCCATTGACCAAGCCTCTCCCCATGCCTCTCAATGGTTAGATGTCACTGGAGAAGTGCACTACTATTATGTTCGTGCCATGTTGATTAGGCGTTGGATGCATTAAAGATAAGGAAGTGGTTGCAGTAGGGAACTAAGGAAGAGGCATTAGTTAAGCACACACTTTCCTATGCTCGCTATGCATACTAAATACCTTGTCCAATATATATGTTTTGTGAAAGTATAGAATAATAAATATGGATTCTAAAGCTTACAGTTATTCAAAATGGAATTTGAAGCATGATGAAAATGTATACAACTTGCTCATAAAACAAATGCTCCTTTAATTGGGAATCTACTTCCAGATAAGGATTAGCATCTACCCATTTACATGTTCAAAGATAAAATTGGACTAAAGAAAACCAGATGTTTACTGTCAGGAGCAACTCACCCTATTTCTCCCGGGCGTTTTGCTTCTCATAGCATATTGTCCTGGAGTCCCTACAATCTGGCAATCGACCGCAAGCTGAAATTTTTTTTGTTTCAAAGTAAAAATCACTCACTGAAATCAACTACAAAGTCCTCCATTTCTGTTACCAAGTAACTGAATTCGAACTTACCTGAATTTTTGGTGAATTTATTTGTAGAAATCGTACTTGAACTCCAACATCCCCCGTGATCCGCATTTTAAGACGGCGATTAACAGTGGCATCCTTGAGCAAATCCATGGCGGGACTCTGCAGAGAGTTAAGCTTCGCCACAACCTGAGCAGTAAACGTGGTATTACTGTGAGAGGGTTGATAGAAGGCAGCAACGTAGACGACCCCTATTTGCATCCCGCCGTTGTAGAAAACATAGAATTTGGAAGCGCTGTATTTGATTCCCACCTTGTTCGGATTGCTCGCTCTCAAAATAATGGAAATATTCATTGCGAGAGACGGTGGCATGTTGGGAGGCTTCTCTATCATCAACGACTCCACTTTCGCAGAGTTCAGAGAGAACTCGGGCTTTTTGGGCTTCAGAACCAGAACAATTACTAAGGCAATCGCTGTTGTGAGGACTCCAATGACGAGAAATACTGTTGAAATACAACAACAGCATCGCTTCCATGAAATGTTGCAGGCCCTGTAATTTTCTTCTGGGAATGAACCTGCGTAAGCGCGATTGTAAGAAGGCATCCTTTTTGGATTTGAAGATGGATATTGTTATTTTCTGTCTTGTGTGACTATATATTGTTATTTTCTGAGCTGCAAGGTATAACGTCTCGCCTACGATATGGAATGCTTTGACGGTACTTCAGACCACCAGCAATCCCTGTGCTTTTTTTTTATTTTTTGATATTTTTGTCCCCCCGAGAGATTCGCGTTTTGGAATTGTGACAAAAGTTTTTCTTGTCATTGTAGATGGATTTGCTCTTTATTCTTTCGTCCATACTGAAGCAAACTCACTCCAATCAAGCAAAAGTACTACAGAGAGAGCTCAGTTTGACATGAAAGTTTATTCAATTTGTCAAGATAATTTATTGTGAGCAAGTAAACAAGTACAAGGTAAGACATCAAGTACAGGTTAAGACATCAGTCAATCAGGGTGTTTTTAGTGCAGTAATCTAAACGTTATAACTTTTTACTGTTTTCATTTAATTTTTTTTGTTTGATTTTGCTCAAAATTTGATGATGAATGGCTGGATCTGCAGATTTGAGTGGTTAGGTTTGTATAATCCGAGTGTTTCTGGATTTTTCAGCAAACATGCTGAATCCATTTATGCATTCAAAAATGAAATTTAAACAAGAGAAAATAGCGATTTTGTCCAAATTTACATCGTGGGATTCAGGCCAAAAAACCCAAAAGGTAGAATGTTTAGCCAAAGCCGTTTTTAGTTTGGTAATTTTATAGGTCGTAGTCTAAAGTTCTATGGAATGTTTTTTTTTGCATTCAGAAATTGACTTTAAACAACAAAAAATAGTGATTTCTTGCAAATTTATATCTCCGCAGCCAAAAAAGTCATTTCATAGAACAGTTAGACAAGGCCATTTTATTGTTTTGTGTAGTTTAAACCTTAAATGTTTTTGATTTTCTAGCAACTATTTCCCCAATCTGACAACTCAATTGAAATCACAATTTTACATTGTTTAAATCTTGTTTTAAATGCATAAACCATTTAACATTTTATTAATGAGGGAAAATCTGGGTTGGAGTAAAAATATTTTTTTCTGGATGTTTAGAACCCTAAAGCAGATTCATCTTCAGGGGAACTAAGATAGTTCACATCCTTAAAAGCAGCAAGACACATGAAATATGTTTTCACAACCATTAAAATTTACAATTTTCAAAATTCTGCTGAAATCTACAATTTTCTAAATTTCTAACCAAATTTTGAACAAAAATCTTAAAAAAATTTACCCCCAAAAAATTAAAACTTGTACACTACAATTGTATTTTGTATCTTGGTTTTTATAGAGTAAAACCAAAAAATAATATAGCAACTATTTCCATTTTATTGTTTTACTTAGTTTAAACAATAAATGTTTTTGATTTTCCAGCAACTATTTCAGGAATCTGACAACTCAATTGAGATCAAAATTTTACATTGTTTAAATCTTATTTTAAATGCATAAACCAATTTAACATTTTATTAATGAGGAAGCCCCCTTGGGTAGACCAGTTGACTAGATCCCCCGCTGCCAAGACTTTGGCCTCTGTCCAGAGGTCTTGGGTTCAATTCTCTATCCACCGAAGTTAGGTGCAATGCTTGCAATGCTTTGTGGCTGCCTCAACATTTTATTCATGAGGGAAAATCTGGGTAATGGAATTAAGATAGTTCACATACATGAAATATATAATCTTAACCATTAAAATCTACAATTTTCAAAATTCCACTCAAATCTACAATTTTCTAAATTTCTAATCAAATTTGAAAAAAAAAAAAAAAACTTTATACACTACATATCTTGGTTTTTATCAAATAAAAACAAAAAAATATCTTGTATCTTGGTTTTTATGGAATAAAAACAAAAAATAATATAACACATTGAATGACCTATTATTTTCAGGTATAGAATATTAATATCTGGTTTTTATCGTGTAAAAACAAAAAATAATATAGCACATTGAAAAACCTATTATTTTCAACGATCGAATATTAATATCAGGATAGAAAGAGAAGGATCAGAAATAATTAACCAATAAAAATCTGAAATTCCGAACCATGAATAAACTTGTTGGGAATGGCGCCCTGATCACGTTGAAAATTAACAAAAGTTGCTCAAACGATGCGTTAACCCCATGACCAACAAACCCTACAATACACTCTGAGTGAGTATGAAATGACGAGCAACCAAAGAAGTAGCAAACAAATGGAAAGTTATATATCCTGTGACCCAAAGTCTAATGCCAACAACCAAAAAGCATGTTCTGTGACCCAAAGTCTAATGCCAACAACCAAACAACCAAAAAGCATGAAGTCAGTTGTAAATGGTTTGACACATATATATGAAAGGCCATCAAATACTTCACACTAGAATCTCCTTTTCCACCATAGCTTGAGGTTAAGAACGAACTCAATCTCGCTTTCCACCATATCTTGAGCTTCAACTCATTGAATTTAATTTAAAAATGGCCTCCTTATTTTAGAAATGGCCTTTTGTATTGTTCATGAATGTTATATCCAAATGAAGAGAAATAATTGTCTTTTCATTTGCAACGGAGTTTTAATTTGCAAACAGAGTTTTACATAGATGAAAGGTTAATATTTTCACTTCATGTTGGGTGTGAATACACAATTTGTAATTAAGAATATGTGTTTCCTTCTAAGAAATCACAAGTTTCTCTTGTCCCAAAAACAAGAGGTCTTATACACCAATTTGGTGTCTAGCTTGGCGGATGACCTTAAAATTAGATTATTATTATTATTATTATTATTATTATATAGATTTATTAATTTTGATTTCACAAATGAGTTGTCTTAAAAAATGTTTAGTCAAAATTGATTTTGTTTGCAAGAGAATAACACAAACACTATTGTTATGTGATTGTTATTGTTCTTAGCTACTTTGTACATTCTTTCTTAGAAAACTTACTGTGATCTTTCAAGAATGGGTTTTCCTTCCATTATGTTGTTTCTCAACATAAACCTTCGTGTCTTTCATGATGATGATAAACTATATTGGTTGTTTGGACTAAAATAATGGTATGTTTATTTAGTCATTTATGTGGATTTTCTAAGCTATTTCCGATTATGTTTGATTAGTTAATAAGTTGTAGATTGATTATATTGATTATAGGATGTTTGTGTGTGTGTGTGTGTGTGTCTTACTCAATATAAGTCTATCTCTTTGATCAAAGAATTGGTATATCATTTGTTTCTTTAGGTTGGAGTATATTGAAGACCTAACATTTGGAGGGCATTTTGCATTTTGAGTGATTGTATTGGCATCGAAATTTAAAAGGGGTTGTGGGAATAAAGACCATGAGGAAAAAATCAAGAAGTTTTGATGTCACACAACATGAAGATTGACAAATATAACCCATATCGAAAAGAGCATGTAGAGAATGAATTGAAAATATTAATAAGGGATGGAATGATGGCCCATGACACTTCAACTTGGGAAATTGAAGAAGAACAAGTATTGGGGTATGAGAGTGACCATGGGGAGGAACAAAGGTCCCCCAAGGAATAATCATGGAACTCTACCAAATCCTTAAGTTCTAAAGAAGAAGAACCGAATCATCTAAGCTCTATTTAGTGATCTATAAACTATTGTGGATATTCAATTGGGACAATTTGTCACAAAATATCTGATAATTAAAATTGAAATATACACTATGAAGGTTAAATTCCTTTAGATTCTAGAATCCTTAGTTACCAATTTTTTTCTTATGCATGAAATATATAAAGTGAGGAAAACAGTGAACAATAAAATACAATCACACACCATCTAAAAAATAACACAAAGATTTTCTCTAGGAAACCCTTATGGGAGAAACCCTAGCTAGAAGGTGAGGATGCTTTGCTCTCTTTTCTATGGTATGGAAATAATGAAAGTATAAAGGAGAAGGCACTTTCTATGGAGTTACCTGAGACATGTGGCCTGTTAGGCTGCTACAAAACATTAACCCCCTCTATTATGCTCTCTAATTTCCCACTCCCAGTTGTTCTTCTCAGTTATGGAACAAAATACAATAACATAGAATGGAACCCCTTCCCCGCCTAGTGACCCAATATTTAACATAGCTTGATAGCCATCTAGGGGTAGGGTTTAGACTTCCTCAACCCTCAATTGTGATAAGGTTTTGGACCTTCTAGAATGTTCTTATAAAATCCACTACGTGGCTAGCCCCACATGTTTAAGTAATGGAGGATGACGTGGCATCCACTCACACCATGGTGATCAATACAGTAGGTCAAATTGCGAGAGACACAACATTTGCATACGAACTCCGATTAAGGCGATTCTTGCACCGTTGGAAATCTCTAAGTGTGTAGAATATATAATATTTATGCATAGTAAGTTTTGGACCATAAAAAAATGTCATTTGATGCTTCCAAATGGATATGGAGTATTTCAGACGATTTTTTGGACCCAAATTTCCAAATATGGATTAGCTGCCAAAATGGCCTTGCAAGATGATTCCACCAATTTTTCCACCCAAAAAGTACTGATATAGATGAAAAATAATATAATGATACAATCTAGATCATTTAGGGACTTGTATAAGGAATTGCAATATGTTGAGAAGAACTAGAGTAAAACTCAAGAAAAACATCAAATGGATATATCTAAGCTATCTACATTTAATGGTACATGAAGTGTGGTGGACCCTTTATTATCCTCAATACATGATCCACATGGATCTCAGTGGACATCCACCTCTTCCATTGAATCACCATTTTGAGCCTATGGTTTTGATAAACCGTGATATTCACCCTTTTGATGGGGAATGGAATGTAATGTCATCTTCATTTGTTAATTACATACATCATTTAATGATTTCCTAGTGGTCTTATGTACATGCCTACATCATAGCATTAATGCATCGGATCCCATTTGAACTCCGCAGTTAAGCGTGCTCAGGCTAGAGTAGTACTGGGATGGGTGACCGCCCAGAAAGTCCTAGTGTTTTACATGCCTATGACATTTTATAAACTTAGTCCAATTTATCCCACATGCATCATGGGAATTTTTCTCCTCTCACTCTCTCATATATAATTAAGGTGAAGGAGGCCCTTTAAGCATGCAATGGAGTGTGATGTAAAACTTCTTGTGAATGAAGCGTAGCCAACATCTCTTTCTTTTTAGAGATAAGCTACCCCATTTTTCCAGTTTGTGATCTACAATGTTTTTCTATCCTATTTAGTAATAGAAGTTGGGTTTCATTGTATTTATGATTTCTCTTCTATATTTTTGCGTATTTCATTGTTATATCACGGTTATATTTCCGCCTTCATGTTGTTCTCAAAATAATCTAGATTAGTGGTATTAGAGCAGTCTGCTCCTTGTCATTTCTCAGAGCAGGTCCCTGACGAGGTTAAGGTATAGAGATTTGGGTCTCGAGCTAGTTTCGCTTGAGGACAACCACTATTGCTAGCCTAAGAGACCTCCCATGGAAGAAGAAAAGAGAGATGACAGAGCAGGAGATCCTTTCAAGACGTTTCTCGAGGAAGCCCTTGTGCGACAAAGGAACAAGATGATGGACAACTTTGCTCAGATCCTTCGAAGACTACCGATAGTGGCAATCGAGGAATCTTCAACAAGCAAGAATTTCACAAGTGCGACACCCTTCAAGGTACAAGTCAATTTTGATATCCCCTTATTTGAAGGCCAAATAGATGCAAATTCTCTAGAAAAATGGTCGAATCTACTAGAAGGTTATTACTCTGTCCAAAAATTTTTTGACAGTGAAAAGATCACCTTCATGCTCCTTAAATCCCTTCCCCATGTCAGAGCTTGGTGGGAAGGTTACTGGGATAGGTACACCGTGGATGAATATACACTATTAGTTAGAGAACCCCCTTGGGAGGCCTTTGTAGATGCCCTAAAGGAGGAGTTATACCTTGTCAAAAACTATGATGACCAATACATGAGATGGGAAACTTTGCATCAGAAAAGAGACCAGATAGTGCTAGAGTACACCAACATCTTTCATACCTTACGCTCAAAGCTGGGAATCAAAGACTCTGAGCGGAATCTATTTTTGAAGTACCGCGGTGGTCTGCACATGTACATCCAAACAGAGATGGATTTCTTGGACATCTCTTCACTGGGAGTTGCTTATCGATATGCAGTCAAAATTGAGCAGAAATTCAAGTAGCAGAGTAAGTGGGAGAAGCATGGACAGAGAAAGGAAGGCCAACCTCAAGAGAGCCAGTCCCAGATGTAGGAAAAGAAGGGTAATACGAAGTCTAGGAAAGACACTGAAAAGTGGTGTGAGTTCCACAATAGCCCTTGGCACAACACTGATGAATGTCACTCAATACATTCATTGGTGGACAAGCTCAAAGACAAAGAGTCAAACCCCGACTTGGATCTTGATTCTTAAAATAATAAAAGGATACAGATCATCGATGCATAACCCACTGCTACTATTGCAATTGCTACAATCCAACCATAAGAGGATCCTGAGGAGGGGGAGCGACTCTTCGATTCACATATGTGGGTGAAGGGTACCCCACTACATTTTATTGTTGATAGCGGAAGCCAAAAGAACATCATATCAACAGAGGTTGTCAAGCAGTTGGATTTACCAACAACACCACACCCGCAAAAATACAACATCAGGTGGCTTCTCCAGGGTCAAGATCTTCATATCAGCCACCAGTGTCACCTATCCTACGACATCAAGCCCTTCAAGGATGAGGTATTGTGTGATGTTTCTCCACTAGAAGTTTGTGATGTTCTATTAGGTCAACCATATATGTGGATACATCATGTTGTTTATGAGTCTCGACCTCGTAGCGTCATTGTTACTATGGGGGGTCATCTATATCATATACCAGAGGTAGTTCCAACTATTGTCCCACAAAAACAATACCACAAAGTAATCTCTCATACTGGAAAGTTTAGCCTCTTCACAATCCGATCAGAATTTGAATAGAAGGACACTGCAATCACTGCAGCCTCATCCCAACTATCTAGTAGAAGCAGATCGACACGATTGTAGACGAGTACCAAGATGTTCTTGTTGCACCTACGGGGCTGCCTCCACACTGCCCAATCAAGCAAGGTTATAAAAAAACCCTTCATACTCTTCATGCTGCATCTTCACCGACAAAGTCCTCCCACACTCAGGTAGATCATGCAACTAGAGTGGTTGAATGGATCCAATCCCTCCAACAACATGTTCATGACATCCTTCAACAAGCTAAGTAGGACAACTTCTTCAATAAGGCAAGCAACACACCAAGCTTTAGATTTAGCAGAAGTCTCCTCGTCTCCCAAGGGAACTTGATGCAATGGGGACCATTGCTTCCTAAGGGGGGAGGAATGATCCATATGGATCTCAATGGCCATCCAAATCTTCCACCGAATCACCATTTTTAGCCCGTGGTTTTGATAAACCATGATATTCACCCTTTTGATGGGGTATGGAATGTAATGTCATCTTCATTTGTTAATTACATACATCATTTAATGATTTCCTAGTGGTCTTATGTACATGCCTACAACATAGCATTAATACATCGTATCCCATTAGAACTTTGCAGTTAAGCGTGCTCAGGCTAGAGTAGTACTGGGATGGGTGACTGCCTGGGAAGTCCTAGTGTTTTACATGCCTGTGGCATTTTATAAACTTCATCCAATTTCTCCCACATGGGAATTGTTCTCCTCTCACTCTCTCATATATAATTGAGGTGAAGGAGGCCCTTTAAGCATGCAATGGAGTGTGATTCTTTTAGGCATTTTATAAACTTAATCCAATTTCTCCCACATGCATCATGGGAATTGTTCTCCTCTCACTCTCTCATATATAATTGAGGTGAAGAAGGCCCTTTAAGAATGTAATGGAGTTTGATGTAAAGCTTCTTGTGAATGAAGCATAGCCAACATCTCTTTCTCTTTAGAGATAAGCTACCCCATTTTTCTAGTTTGTGCTCTAAAGTGTTTTTCTATCTTATTCAGTAATAGAAGTTGGGTTTCACTGTATTTATGTGTTCTCTTCTATATTTTTCTGTATTTCATTGTTATATCTCGATTATATTTATGCTTTCATGTAATTCTCAAAATAATCCGGATCAATACCCAATGGGAAGTGGAGAAGGAAACTAATCCATCAATATAATGGATCATAATCAAAACACACTCTATGGGGAGAAACACTTGAATGGTACTAAAGAGCCGATGACCAACAAACTTCCAAAAATAGTATGACATGGTTGGTTAGTTCAAGGAGGCATACACATATCCAAACACAAAGAAACCAACAATTAAAAATTTGATGGGTACCATATAGATGCAGGAGAAACCATATAATGATATCATCCCTCATTAAAGAATTATTTCATCGAGTTGAAGTATAATATTGTAGAACTAGTACACATGGTTTGGTTTCTCTCAATCCTCTAGGCTAACATTTGATCACAAGTCTAAGGGAAAAAACCAAATTCATATGAGGAATCCATTAACATGTCCATTGAAATGGAAGATGAGATGGATATGAATGCATGAGATATGGGTCATTGAAAGGAAGAGTGAACTCATGAGAGTATTTGTGAAGCTAAGTAACATGAACTAAAGGGAAGAATGGAAAACACACTAATGACAATACTAGTTGGAATAATAAATAAGATAAGAACCAAAAGAAATTGAACAATTTCAACTTCTACCATACATGTAATTATGACATGTATTTTTAGAACAACTGTATGTTCAACCCCATAAATCAAGGCTAGTTTCATATCTAAAAGAGGAGTGGGGGTGAACAAGACACTTTTAAGACAAGGGATTAGTACAAATAATAATGAAAAGATTATAATATGTACTAAGAACAACCTTAGGGACATATATCTTTTCTGATGAGGATGGTCAATGGTCAAATGACTTGTAAATTTTCTATGGGGTAGCTAGGGGCACATTGCTAACAACTATATTTGTATCATTCTAGGACAAGTATGTTGTTTCCTTTGCATGCCCAATAAAAATGATACAAATGATTTTATATTAATAAATAAACCACCATCAAAGACATGCCAAGTGATTCAAGTTGCTAAAGAAGATGAGCACTGAGAAGCTTCCATTTCCACCTTATCTTGACTTGGTGGGTATGGGAAGGTTGAGGCTAATGAAGAATCTGTAACACCTTGTTTTTTCCCATGACTATAATTATGCTAAGAATTCATGTATTGTGATTATGAAGCGTGCAAATTATGTTTATAATTAATGAAAAACACACACTAGAAAATTGAATGAGAAGGAAGCCTTGAGTACTGGCCATGATACCACAAGTGGGATTGGTGAGGTGGAATTGGGAATTTTTCAATGAAAAAAATAGGAAACTTGCTCAAAATTCCAACCTACACTTGCAATAATTGACTACACCATCTGTCAACATACTTGGAGCACATGGAACCACGTGATTACTTGATGGTGATCAAGAATGAGTGGTTGAGCAGTTATAATTGTTATCAAATTTGGTACCTAGAGGAATGAAGGGTCAATTGAAAAACCAGACAAAAGGACACGATAGATTTCCCCTTAGAATTTGGGAGCCTAACATAAGTGCTTGCATTTGAAAATATACGATGAGGATTCTAAGGATAGAATGAAGAGGAGGGGAAAGGTGCAAAAACATTGGAAAAAGAGTTTGCAATAGAAGAGAAGACGAGAAGGAATGGAGAGAACATGAGGGTGTGTAGAGAAGGATTAAAATAGTTTGAGAAGGAGAAGATAACTAATGTGCATGTGCTAAGAAGACAAATTCTCACACCATTCCACTGTGAACAGAGTGAGTCACAAAACCACAAATAGATGGTGCGGTGAGTGGAGGCACACATGTGTACAACTTTGAACAACAAAGAAGTTGGGAGGTTTTCTCTAAGGAAAATATGAAACTTTCCCAAGAAATTAATGGTCACCCAGGAGAGTACACCCATATCTAGAATGGAGAAATAGAGGTTTGTAGCTTGGTACTTACTGAAAAGAAACCGACACTAGTAAGGGGAGGTCATCGATGGACTATATAGCAGAGAAGGGGCTCCCTTGTGTAGAGGAAATCCAACTGGGAAGGTAAGTGATAAATTTGTGGAGTCCTTGAGCTCAGTGGCAAGAGGGAAACTTCTATTGTTTCCACTGGAGTGAAGGAGAGTATCCTTCCTACACCATTCTTAATTTGGCAGTCAACTAAATTAGTCCCCTGGTGGTATCATGCCCTAGCATTGAGGTGGCATGCTATAGAAAGACACTATGTAGAATAGCCTACAGTTGGGTGTAAAGGAATTTCCCCTCAGTCAATTGGATGGTTAAATTATTCACTGAACAAATACGTTCTTTGGCTTGTTATGTATAATGATTGCTTGATGGTGAAGATAAATTTGTTTGTTGTTTATGTGATAATGATGATTAAATGAAATAATGTTGAGTTCCTAAGTAAAATGGATTAAGTATGACTTTCTTTCACTATCAATATTAATAAATATGAATGAATGATTAAGAAGGGTTAATACTGGTTGTATCCTTGTAAATGGTTATCCCCTTGAATGGAAATCTTGCAATATACAATTCTTCATTTGGGTGAGTGGAAAGAATACCCTTAATTTCTAGAAGAGTTCATGTATAGTTCTAGGAACCATTTTTCCCTGTGAAATTTCCTGCTTTTGAAATGGAAAGTTTGCAGGATGAAAGATCTTCAAATTGGATTTTGGAGCAGAAGTATCCTTAGTCAAATGTAGAAAAGAGTATGCAATGGAGTCAAGTAGAATGCCAATAGCTACGCTTTAGAGAACCTTAGAATGACTACGCCTAAAAAATAACCTTTCACTTTGATGAAAACCCATATTTGAACCAAAAAGATTGTTAGTCGTCGATTTGGCGAAGGGAGGTGATATGGACTATTGGTCGGAAGATGAGGCCATAGGAGAGTCCTAGTTGTGAAGTGGTAGTGAGATTCTAGTGGGAGGACTTTGATTAATTCTAGGCCATTGGTTTATCGGAAGGAAATCTAATGAGATTTGGACCATAGGTGCCCAATAATTCATTGGTAAGTCTATTAGAAAGTGAACGGTCAGGGGAGTATAGAAGGGAGTCATAGGAAGGAGTCCGATGGTGAGGGAGTTTGAGGACATAAGGATCGTGGATATGTCAGGAGGGACATTGATGGATTTCTAGCCATTGGATTTGGAACAATCCAATCCAATGGAGAGGACTTAGAAAAGATATGTGTCGGTTAACTACCGTGCTATTATAGGAACCCAAGTGAATCCTTACTGTCAGATGAGATGTAGCGAGGATAATTGGATCCATCAGAATGGTATCATTAGAGAGTGCCGATTAGAATGATCTACAAGCACTCAGACTGATTAAACTCTGACATCAAAGAACCCAAAGTGGATCCGAACCATTGATTTGTGGGTTGATTGTCTGATATAACCTCACCCATAGATCTATTGAGGGCCCCACTTAATCATGTAACAAACAGGTGATGCAAAGGGAGAGAAAATCGACTATATCCAGGTACTAATGTGATCATAACAATTAATTTCTTCTCCCGAGAGCCATTGGATCTATCAGAACAATTCATTAGAGAGGTTCCATTGGTGGGATATTAAGTTGTGTAACATGCTATTCTCATGAACAGAGAGTCCGAGTCACTGTCTACAATTGATTTGGTCATGCAGAGTGAATCCCAACTATTTGATTGGGGATTCTTAGGTCCATGGTCCTTGTACTAAACCCTTGGGGTTATTTCATCAGAATTTAGGTGTTGAATGAGTAAGATTCAACATAGTGCATGTTGTGATAAGAGAAGTTCTCACGTATAACGTGACAAACCAGATTTAAGAAGGACCAACCCGATTCCTTATTCTAGAAGGAGTAAATATTGGACATCCCACCAGCCTAAGGAGATCTAGGGGGTTGAGTGTGTTACAAAATCCTCAATAGTGGGAGAAGAACACTATTTTTCTAATAAATAAGGAAATTAGAGATTACTTTGGAAGGTATTTGAAGACAAATCTAGCAAGTAAATTGTTAAAATACAAGGCCTAGGTGACTAAATTCCTTATGATCTCAATTCAAAAAGTAATTGCTGAAGTTAATTAATAATGGAATTAAATTTCATACCATAACATTAATCACAAAATAACTGAAAATTAAACAACAGAAGCAAACAAATCAATTTCACACATACATTGGTAATTACTCCTTCCAAACTAGCTTTTCATTCCTTCAGAAAACTTACAAGAAACCTACACAAGATTATTAAAACCATTAACTACACAGTTATCAAAATCACCATGAGTTGAGCTTGTATAGCTTGACTGAGAGGTACATCCTGTTATCACTCCAAGAAACTCCTTAGGGTTGTAGGCTAAGGATGCTTGGTAACTTAAGAAATCATGAATAATGAAAGTGTGGATCAATGGGATAACTGAGAATAGCTAATGGGAAGACAACTCACAATGCAATCGAATGAAACAGTGCTTTTAGGAATCAATGACCAGACAGAGTAATATCAAAAGGTATGGAGAAAACTAATCTAGATAATCAAGTACAACAGTGTGTAGGATCATACAAGCCAACAAGAATTCCTTTAGTTCAAATTTATGAGCTAAATAAGAAGATGACAGTTCTTAATAGCTGAGCTAAACTGAAATAAAGTACAGAACATGGAATAGATGAAGAAATCTGTCATTAACAACAAAAGAAGACTGATTCTGTATCGAAAAATAAGTGTCTTAGTACAATAGCCAAAGAGTATCCAAAATTGAACCCTTAGTGCTCAAAATGTCTTTGTCTTTATAGCCTTTTACAATCAGTTTCAGATCCTAAAAAAATGGATCTAATATTCTAAAAATAGAAAGTCAAAACTGATTCACAAAAGATAAGGAGAGATTCTCAAGATGAGGTCAACCTCTATCTTTTGGTCTTCAAACATTGGTTGAAAGTTGATGAAGTGTAGCCTAGCCTTCCAAGGCTCTTTGATATGTTCCTTTGAAAGTGGAATTCGAATTTGATGATATGTGCCAAAAATTCCTATCATTTTGCCCTTAAAAATCACCAAATCTAGTCAAAAAATTCCCTTTTGACTTTCATCTCCAAGAATGGCCTTCAGATTTTGATTTGATAATTCATAACCAACTTATTGAAGAAGAATTCAAACCATTCAAACCCAAAAAATCCTGATCTGGGCGAAAATTTGTCTATTCTGGCCGTGACAGGATTTCAACAGCTAACTTACCCGAAAATCTGCTCCTTAGCTGGTGAAAGGCGGAGCTTTCAACAACTAACTAGTTATAATTCTGCCTTCTGCGCTGGTGAAAGCGCGGATTTTTTCAAAATCAAATTTCTCAGTCATAGAGAGTCCGTTTTGCATGCTTAAATAGTCGATTGACATCTACAAATCCTGAAATTTCCAATGGTACTTTCAGATATGCATTTGGATCTCGAGAAGCTATCAAAAATTTCCCTACAAGATTAGTCATCGTTCTTTCAAAAATGTCGGTGTGATTTTGGGAGCTAACATTTGGCTCCAACTGGGATGGGCATCTCCCTGTGAGGTGTCCAAGAACCTAGCAGACCTTGTGCCTTTAGTATTGGGCCATGGAGTCATTCAGCCTTTTCGGTGGTTAATGAGCACGCACAGGCTCGCCTAAACCACCAAAAACAGAAACTTACCCAAAAATCAAAACTTGATGAATCTCGATTACCTGCAAGAGAACAAAGACCTCAGGGATTTTCTAGACGAAGCTCCTCCCTCTGTTTACAGTGCTACCAATTCTCAGTATGAGGTCAACAGGCACATCCACCATGACTATCTTCCATGATTAGGAGGGGCATGAGGATTTTCACCAATTGCATATTTCAGCCTTACAGAAACATAATGAGGAAACCAAGCAATGGAGGGTGTTGCCGGTTGCAACCATGTCTCTGTAAACCTTTTCCGGATCGGGTATCAATACAACAACAACTTCAGATACAAAGCATTTCTATATCCTCTGATATGTGCAGGTAGCCTTCCAAGGCTCGCCAATGTGCTTCGTTGGCTAGTCTCAGGGTTCACCATCTATTTCGCCTTAAGATTTGCTAATTAGCTGGTGAAAGCTTTGCCTTTCATCAACTAACTGGTTATTATTCTGCCTTCCGCGCTGGTGAAAGATCTGTTTTATCTTTGAGAAGAAAATAATGCAGAGCAACAATGATCAAAAGGGAATCCAAATGCACAACTATTGTTATCTATGACAGGAAATTGATAGCAGCACAAGAAGGATCTTCTTGCTAGGGCATATGGAAAATTCTTGATCGACTTCTTTGATCATTCCCTCAAGATCAACAAAAACAAATTCCTGGCAGATTTGATGAAGCTTATCCAGATTAATTTTCCTGCTTCCGTTGTAAGTTTTGGATCTATAAATATCTGGCCATGCACAGGTATATCTGATAGTTGTATAAACTGACCCTGGTTTTCCACCTGCTGAATTGTAAATGTATGTAGCTCCCACTTCTTTTTTTTATCCACTAAAAACACTGATATCCACTTACAGTTTCATTGCTGGGTGTTCCATCAAAAAGTGAAATTCTCGGGTTACCTGTCTGCCTAGTTCGAGCCATGTTCTCAAATTCAGAAATAATTTTGATATTTTGAACTGTTTCTTCATCATTTGGTACCTCAGCTCAAGTAGCAGGTCTATTCTAATTTCACCATCCGCCATTTTAGAAGCGATGTCGATATCTTCACTTCCCCCACAAGCAATCCAATTTGTTTCTAGCCTTTCTGGAACCGTCAAAATACTATTGTCCACAGATGCTAAGCTCATACAATACTCTTGATTCCAATCTAAAACCCAAGTCCCTTCTTCTCGATCTACAATATCCTCTTCAATGATGGAAGTAGTGCTACTCTGTCTAAGTTCTGGATGCCAAATTGGAAAGGGGTGTCCTCATGTCTATACCAGAAACAGGGCACCGATCACCTTCCAACGCATGATTATCATCAATTTCATCACTTGATTTCTTCTGGAACATCACAGAACTTCAGATCCGAAATATTTTTGTTAAGAAGACAACAAACAGAAGTATCATCAAAATGATGCATATCTGTTTCAGGGACAGTGATATCATTAATACATTCAAGATATTTCACATCATTGTAGTCTCCAGGGTGGTATTTGTGGATGCTTTCAGTTTTTTTGTGGCCATTTCTTTCCTTTTTTCACAGTAGATTTTCATCATTTCGTTACAATATTCACATTGCTGACAGGAACTGACGTATGCACTCATTCCAACATGATCGCCAACCTTAAAACAAACCACATTGATGCCAACTTCCTTCACAATTCCAACAATTTCATGCCCTGGAACCAATGGATACTTTGAATCACCAATTTTATTCCCGATGTATGCAACATAGGCATAGCAAACTCCTCAATGAGTTATCTTTAATGAGATATCATCAAGGCCTGAGACTCTTCGGTTAAATTGGTAAGATTTCAAGTGTAATGAAAAATCTTAATCACACAGAGAATATGAGCAACATTCAGTCAATTTAGGCAGAGACTAAGCAAAAAATGTGACTCGACTAACATAAGCAGATATTAGAGGTGATAATTTCTCAAGCATTGATCACAAAACCGTTTGATAATTGAAACACACACCTGAATGATGAGTTTGATTGTCAAACTGGAGTTTCGACTATTCTCAGCTACATTGAACAGATCTGAAGATCTGATAGCGGGTATGGGTGAGAGATTTACGGTGCCAATTTTTCAAACTATCAGAACGCATCTAAATTTCATCAAATCTGCCTGCACACACATCTGCTGCCTACAAAATCGGGCATCTGGACTCAATTGCGACTTCTATACAAGATTTGGCATAAGTCCCTGTGATTTTATTAGTTCGTTCTGGCATCTCAACAACATTCTCTCCATAGATATCTCTTGCATACTTCCCGTGGCCATTTTCATCAATGGGAGGAGGTGTGATTAGCACTATCAACATCAAGTTCGAGCGATTGAGGGGGAAGATCTTGTCGAGAAGTAACAGAGCCCATCGTATTGTACTCACCGTATCCCGCAAAACAATATCGACCTGACGAGAGTAACAATCATCCAGATCTGATCTCCATCCACCCGGCCTAAACGACTGTTCATTGATGGAGTCTCCGAATAGTACAAATTGAGGATGCATCATAGCAATGACGCTTATCACCGATCGTTTCCTGTTGGACCTTTTTCTTATTTGGCAATTCGATTGGAGAGCCAAATAACAACGATTATGTCTAGTAGCAGCAAGCATTTGCTAACAAGAATTAGACATGAATCAGTACTCCTCGCCCTCATACTCATTTCCCTCGGTAGACACTGCTCCAACCTCCTCATAATCCTTCTCCAGAGCAGCCCAGTCCTCACGAGCCTCAGAGATCTCTCCTCGTCCAATCTGTGAAAGTCTTGAGATCCTTTGGATGTCCTCATTTGAAGAGCCAAGCATTTCCAGGACCATTTGGAAGACTTTGTTAGCAGCAGTTCTCTCACGCAGAAGGTCTCCATGAGATGCAAGTGAAAGAAAACAACCACACACCTCAAGTACATGCACTTTTGACTCTGGATGATCTCCCAAAAGTAAATCCCCCAACTGATATAAAATACTAGGATCTGCTTCCCGAATAAGGTGCCTAAGGGTCTCTGCAGCAATTTTTTGAACTTTGATATCTACATTTTCTAGTAGGTGTAAGAGTGTTGGAACAACTTCTGCACTCTGGACACAAGCACGAATATCTTCACTATGACAACGCAAATTTCTCAATACAAGTGCAACAACTTCTTTTTCTTAACAGAGCCTATTTCCAACAGTTGCACAAGAAGAGGTATTCCACCAGCAGCTGTTATAGACCACTTGCCCTCGTCAACTTCCATAGATAAAATAGAAAGCAAAGAAACATCATATTCTTGTTGCTGCTTGGTAGATAATCCCAGTAAAGATATCAAAAGATGAACACCCTCTTGTCCCTTAAGTGATTTCCAGATATCTGAACTAGTAGTCGATAGGACTCTTAAAGAGAATGTGAGCTCTTCTTGCACCTCACTATTACTTGTAGTTACCAGTCCAACACGAAATTTCTTTGCTTCTGCATGACACAAAGTTCTGTGGAGGTAAGCATTGCCATACAAGAAAGACAAGGCTTCAACTACACGTCTTTGCACAAGCCACCGGAAATATTAGCTAAAACACCCATAGCATTTTCTTGCAAAGCTTGGACAGGTGCTCCACAGGAAAACTCCTTTGAAGGAGCTAAAATTGCACTGATGAAAACAGGAATGCCACCTGCATCCACCAAAGATCTCTTTGCACTGTCTAATTTGGAAGAAAGAGCTTGTAGTGCACCAGCTGCTTCATCATGTACAGATACATCATTTTCAGGACCCAAAAGCTTAAGTAGGGATTTAACAGTGCCAATCTCATTCACTCTGACACTACTAGTTTTCGAAGCCAAAATTAGGTTGGCTAAGAGGTAATATGCATTGGCTAGAGCAACTGGACTACCAGAAAGGAGTAGTCTCACAAGGATTTCCACTCCACCAGCCTCAAAATTTGCTTGCAGGAAGCCTTCAACATTACTACACAAATTTCTTAATGCCCCAGTCAGAAGGCCGCCAATTAACTTGTATTTATTCACACAAGCTCACTTCTATTTCTATTGCAAATTAGAAGAAAGAAATTCTCGAGAAAGAGCTTATTTCCTGAACTACCCTACTTTAACCAACTACTGCCTTAAAATTAGGTAAAATCATGCTTCCAATGAAGCCATCTGAGTATCCGAATAGCTGGTAAAACTTTTGATCTGAAGATGAATGTAGGAAACCACGGAATACTGATATATAATTAAAAAATGCAGCATAACCAACCTTTGTTTGGAAAAATAAATTTGACATCTATGCTGCTTGAAGATTTCAGATAGTACACAAATGGATCTATGAAATTGAAAGAAAATACCTCTTGCTGCTATTTCAACTGAAAAGTAGAAAGTATCTGCATATTTTCTGGATTATCATGGCTTCCACCTTCAACTGTGTGCAAATATGAATAGAGATGCAAACTAACTTCATTGTTGATGATGAACTATTTTTTGTCGTCTGCAGATTTGTGTTGAAGTATGGTACATGCAAACTTGCTGATTTCTGGAGGTGACTTTTCAATGTATGCTGCGGGAGTTTCCAGATGGCTAATTTTTTCATAGTATTCTTTAAAGAGACTTTCAGCTGAAAATTCAACTTCTTCTTCCCCTACCCCATAATTCTTTTCATTTTTGTTTAAAGTAGTAGGTACATAAGAAGAACAATCCATAGAATCTTCCGTCACACAATCATCAATATTCACATCAACTCTATCTTGAATATCTTCCTCTTGAACAACAACAATAGAAAGAATTTCATGTTCACAACTAGAAGAATAGACATTTTGAATATGTGAATGAAATTCTTCACAACAACCCTCAAGAAGAATTTCCCGAGAAAAAAACCTTTCACATCGATGATGGAATACTGTATGAAACTCTTTTAAAGAAGATATGCTAGAAGGAGGTGAAGATCGATACCATTCACGAGCATCTCCTTCTAATGATAAAACAAACATCTTCATGAGCACATCCTCATAATCACTGAATCATGCATTGATGAAATCTGAAGAGATGATCTGAAGGATTATCTCCTTTCTTTTCTGCAAATCTTGGGAGGTGATCTCCCCAAATATCTATAGAATGAACTGGATGTGGGAAACTAGGAACTGTTGAGAAGTCAAGAGGTGCAAACCTCCGAGCCAAAAGAGCTGCAAACGCTTTTGACATTTGAATATTGTGGAGTCGCCACTGAATCTGTACTTCATGGAGTCACCAGATAGATAATTACAACCAAATGATGTCCAAGCTTTGTCTATCATCAAAGCTGGATCTTGTCGTCTCCCAAGGAAGATGAGCTTCGATCTCCTCTCCCCGGAAACAACACCATTTTGTTATCACTCCAAGAAACTCCTTAGGGTTGTAGGCTAAGGATGCTTGGTAACTTAAGAAATCATGAATAATGAAAGTGTGGATCAATGGGATAACTGAGAATAGATAATGGGAAGACAACTCACAATGCAATTGAATGAAACAATGCTTTTAGGAATCAATGACCATACAGAGTAATATCAAAAGTTATGGAGAAAACTGATCTAGATAATCAAGTACAGCAGTGTGTAGGATCATACAAGCCAACAAGAATTCCTTTAGTTCAAATTTATGAGCTAAATAAGAAGATGACAGTTCTTAATAGCTGAGCTAAACTGAAATAAAGTACAGAACATGGAATAGATGAAGAAATTTGTCATTAACAACAAAAGAAGACTGATTCTGTGTTGAAAAATAAGTGTCTTAGTACAATAGCCAAATAGTATCCAAAATTGAACCCTTAGTGCTCAAAATGTCTTTGGCTTTATAGCCTTTTACAATCAGTTTCAGATCCTAAAACAATGGATCTGATATTCTAAAAATAGAAAGTCAAAACTGATTCACAAAAGATAAGGAGAGATCCTCAAGATGAGGTCAACCTCTATCTTTTGGTCTTCAAACATTGGTTGAAAGTTGATGAAGTGTACCCTAGCCTTCCAAGGCTCTTTGATCTGTTCCTTTGAAAGTGGAATTCGAATTTGATGATATGTGCCAAAAATTCCTATCATTTTGCCCTTAAAAATCACCAAATCTAGTTAAAAAATCCCTTTTGACTTTCATCTCCAAGAATGGCCTTCAGATTTTGATTTGATAATTCATAACCAGCTTATTGAAGAAGAATTCAAACCATTCAAACCCAAAAAATCCTGATCTGGGCGAAAATTTGTCTATTCTGGCCGTGACAGGCTTTCAACAGCTAACTTACCCGAAAATCTGCTCCTTAGTTGGTGAAAGGCGGAGCTTTCTGTTGGTTGTGGAGCCTGATTATATTCCTGATGCAGTGTTCTTTTGCTTTCATCCATGTCTATACCCCATGAAGTATTTACACCCCAGAAGTA
>ML780306.1:803743-834022 GCA_009831015.1 Picea engelmannii
AATAATTTTAATGGAGAAATTAGAAGTGGACCCAACCCTAAAATAAGGAAAGTGGGGCCAAGTGACCTAGAAGATGTTTTTAAGGAAGCTACTTGGAGAGTATAAATAAGAGGCAAGGCTATCTCATTTGAAATACACTTGAGAATATTGAATATCTATATGTGTCTGAGGTATACAAATGATATCTAAGGTGAAATTCTGAGGAAAGTGAAGAAAAGAAAGCCGAAATGCAAGGAAGGATAAATTCTTTTGATGGTGCTTTCTAAGGTATGTTATTTTCAGGTCATCTCACCATTTTTGCTATACCTTTTTTTTCTGTAATGATTCAGATCCTGGAATTGCTATGCAAGTGAGAAAACATATCCAATTATTTGTGGTTAAAAATTTATCTTGTGGGTAGTTGTATTTTGGGAGTTACACTCTGTGGAAAATAGGGTTTGTGGCCAGTCCTGAAACTAGTCAAAATCAGATGTTTCGGGTAAAAACGTCATAAATTCTTCACAACAGATCTACATTTAGTGAGACCAAATGTGTTGGTTAGGGTATAGTCTTTAGTATTCTATGTAACCGTTTCAGATCCTTTCATCAAATATTTTGTGCGGGGCACGCTCTACAAGGTCACTCTCTAGAATAAGCCACAATTCAACAAGGTATGCCATTTTTGCTATAAATCCTTTTCTGAGAGGTTCCAAGTAGTTACACTTGGAGGAATTGCATAAAACACACTGAAGAACATTGTGTATCAGTTTTATATCTTTATACATTACAGGTTCAAAGTTATAATTACTTCAAGTTAGGGTTGTTGACTAATCCAAACCTAGGCATGTGAGACTAAAGAAAAGTTTAATGAAAATGCTAGTGTCTTGATTTTAATGTTAAGGAAGGTTTGCAGGAATATGATCATATACACTAGGTCTATTACAGAGCTACAAATCATATTTGGATGATAAAATTGATGAGGGATTTTGGTTGTGGCACATGTTGAGTACATGGTTGAGACAAGTAGTTAATGAGTTGACACATACATGAATTGTATAGTTGATGATGCTGGTACATATTGATGATTAATAGTTGATGAGTAGTTGACACATGATTGGAACATACTTGGTACATGGTTGGATGCACTTGTTTATGGTACAGGTTGATTACAGGTTGGTGCATGGTTGATGCACTTTTTTATGGTACAGGTTGATTACAGGTTGGTGCATGGTTGGTGCACTTGTTTATGGTACAAGTTGATTACAGGTTGATGCATGGTTCAGATTTATTGGTACAGATTTATAGTGGTATATCTCACAATGATAGTGTGACAGTGGTTCCATCATTCTACTTCTACTTCAGGGTGGCAGGATGGGGCAAGGACAAGTGGTTGTAGCCACCTTCCGGTTGTAGCCAGAGAACATTGGGGGTTGTAGCCTCCTTCTGGTTGTAGTAAGAGATTTATGGAGTTGGAGCTTCCCTCAGGTTGTAGCCTGAGAAACTAGGGGGTTGGATCTTCCTTCCAGTTGCATCTGGAAAACAAAGGAAGTTGGTGCTTTCAATGAATGTAATTCTTCAAGACATATAAGAAAAAGCATTCCGTGGTTTTCTCCCGATTTGGGTTTCCACGTAAAACACTGGTGTACTGTGTATGTGTGTGATTGTTTATTTATTACTGCTCATTATTGGATAATAATTCTACATTGATATAACATTTGAAGAAAAATGATTATAATTATGTTATTACTGATTCACCCCCCCTCTCAGTAATCCAACAAATTGTTCATGTGTTCTTTTGTGTGTGAAATCTCTATGTTGTCTTTTCTTTATACTATTAGTTGAGACCAAAACCCTAATGTATTTATGAGATTAATTGTAGTCTAAGTCATGCATGCATGAAATGTTTATATTTTGATGTAACTATAGAAGATATTCTTTTGTGTTTGTACTGGTCAAACCTCTAGAAGGTTATTGTAATCTTATTGTATAAATCAGCTCAAAAGAAATTATTGTTTTATCGTTATCCTTATTGTAAAAGTCAAAACGACCCCTCTTAGGGTTGTGTCTTTTCGGGAGTCAAGTTATGTGTATAGATAGAGGTCAATCTCCTCTCATTTTTATACACACACAACTCGCCTTTCTTGTGTATTTGGAGCATAGCAAAGAAGGCCTAGAGCAAGAGGTCTTGGTTTCCTGGTCTTGGTCTATTTGTGGAGAGATGCTGTTAGGATCCAATCCTAACCTCTCTCCATGGGTCATTAGTTAATAGGATATGTTCTCTATGTAATAAAGGCATACATAAGTCAATGTAAGAAGACCCAATAGAATCTTTCACTTCTAGAAAGATATTACTCTAGAAGTTTCCTTAGAAAGTAGAATTAGTATATGTAAGAGTAGGAGGCATGGGATATTTTTGTCTAAGAGATTATTGTAATAGAGCTCTGCTTTGATGGAGGTTTCCTCCTCGAAGAGGCAAGTGAACATTTCTATCATTAATAAAGGTGATCTTTCGAGTGTTATTCTAGTATTATTTTGATATTGTTCCGAGTTGACCTTGTATAGCTTGACTGAGAGGTACATCCTACTAGAAAAAACCAGAAACAATAGAAAGTTGTTGTATAATCTGAAAGATATCTTGTATGGCATGTTAGTACCATTGTATAAACATGTTTTTACGACTGTATGGAACCATAAAGTACTATCCGTACGGTTGTATGGATTGTTGTCTCGAACTACATGCTTCCTAGAAACACCTCTTCCCTGGATGCCTACTCTCTCTCTCTCCCTCTCTCTGAGTCACTCAACCTACTTAATTATTTATGTTTTCTTTTGTGTGTGACATCTCTATGTTGTATTTTCTTTATACTTTTAGTTGAGACCAAAACCCTAATGTATTTATGATATTACTCCTAGTCTAAGTCATGCATGCATGAAATGTTGTCATTTTGATGTAACTATAGAAGATATTCTTTTGTGTTTGTACTGGTCAAACCTCGAGAGGGTTATTGTAATCTTATTGTATAAATCAACTCAAAAGAAATGATTGTTTTATTGTTATCCTTATTGTAAAAGTCAAAATGACCCCTCTTAGGGTTGCATCTCTTCAGGAGTCGAGTTATGTGTATAGATAGAGGTCGAGCTCCTGTCATTTGTATACACACACAAATCACCTTCTCTTGTGTCTTTGGAGCATAAAAAAGGAGGCCTAGCGCAAGAGGTCTTGGTTTCTTGGTCTTGGTCTATTTGTGGAGAGATATTTTTAGGATCCAATCCTAACCCCTCACCATGGGTAATTAGTTAGTAGGATATGTTCTCTATGTAATAAAGGCATACATAAGTCAATGTAAGAAGACCTAATAGAAGCTTCCACTTCTAGAAAGATATTGTAATATACTAGATATAAAATGTATGCATAACATAAATAAAATGCTAGAATGGTAGAATAACAACAATATAATTGGAACATTCACCACAATAGAACTGGAATGATAAGAGAATAATAACAGAAATAACACTTTGAATCTGAAAGCAATGTTCACGAGACTCTTCGAGGGGGAAACCTCAAGTTGAGAAGAGTTCTATTACAATAATATCAAAGTTAGGGTTCTCATACCCTCGAATCCTATTTATACTAAAAAGAAGCATCTAGAGGAAGATCCTTCTAGAAGAGGAAGCTTCTATTAGGTCTTCTTACATCCTCCTTATTCTATTTTATTGAAAGGCCTTATTAATATTGACCTTTATTACATCCAAATATATTGTTCTACCTATGTGCGGGTTAGGACCCTAACATGTCCACCCCCTTAAAAACAACCTTGTCCTCAAGGCTTGAGATGAGGAAATTTTTGTAGAATGGTAGCTAGTTCCCAAGTGGCATTTGTTGGAGTTATATATTTCCACTCGACTAGCACTTCCTTGATGGTTCTCTGATGTAGGCGACGCTCATGCTGGTCCAAAATTGCTTCTGGATGTAGCCAAATGGATCCTTCTTCAACTAATTCTGGAAGGTTGGTTTGAATTTGGCACTTAGCTCCAATCACCTTCTTTACGTAGGAAACATGAAAAACATGATGTAGCTTCGAATGGCTAGGCAAAGCTAACTGATAGGCAACTTGTCCCACACGCTTGATAACGGTATAAGGACCATAAAATTTGGGCGCTAGATTCTGACAATGCTCAGCCTTGAGGGAAGTTTGCTTGTAAGGTTGCAGTCAAAGAAACACTTGACCCCCTTCTGAAAATTGATGTTCAGAGTGACCTTGATCTTCTTGTTGCTTCATGTGATTCTGTGCCATGACCAAATTCTCTTTGAGTGTATAGAGAATAGCCTCTCAATCTATAAGTGTTAGGTCAACCGCTTGGACCTTCGAGACACCTGGTAAGTATGAGAGAACTGAGGGTGGCTTTGGTCCATATACTGCTTCAAAAGGAGTCATGCATGTATGGTATGAAGTGTTGTACCACCATTCAACTAAGGGTAACCATTGAGCCCATTGATTTTTCTTTTCTGAGGAAAAACACCTCAAATATGTTTCCAAACACTTGTTGACCACTTTCGTTTGGCCATTAGTCTGGGGATGATAAGCTGTGATGATATGCAATTTGGTGCCTTGTATCTTGAACAATTCTTACCAAAAATTTCTTGTGAAAGTTGGGTCATGATAAAAAACAATAGAGTGCGGCATTCCATGAAGCTTGAAGACCTGATCCATGAAAATTTGAGCCACCGTGGATGCTGTAAACGGGTGTTGAAGGGCGCAAAAATGAGCATACTTGGAAAGGTGATCAACAACCACCATGATGACTGATTTATTTCCCGATTTGGGTAAGCCGGTAATAAAATTCATAGAGATATCCTTCCAAATAGCAGGTGGAATCGAGAGCAGTTGTAGTGTGCCTGTTTCTCCCTTGTTGCATTGACAAACATCACATTCAACAAAAAAATTACGAATGTCCTGTTTCATACCATCCCATAAAAAGGAATGTTTGACCCTATCATAGGTTTTGGTGAACCTGGAGTGCCCTGCGGTGGGTGTAGCATGAAGCTTAGAAAGTACCGTGGATTTAAGTTTTGATTGTTTACTTAAATACAAACGACCTTTGTATCAAAGTTCATCATGGATCCAAGAGTACCCTGGGGAAGCATGAGCATTGGACTACAATTGTTGGATCAACTATGAACTTTTGGGATCTTGTAGCCATTCCTAGCAAACGGCTTGGAGCCAATTTGGGACAATGAATGAAAGAGAAAAAAGGGATCCTTCATCTTCATATTTACGGGAAAGTGCATTCACAACCACATTGTCTTTGCCTTTCTTGTAAATGATCTCATAATCATATCCAAAGAGCTTAGTCACCCATTTTTGTTGTTCCAGGGAGGAAATGCGTTATTCTAGAAAACACCTGAGGCTTTGATGGTCTGTCTTAATTTGGAAATGTTTCCCCAATAGATAAGGGTGCCACAGATCAACGACATGCAGAATAACCAACATTTCCTTTTCATAGATGGATTTGCCCAGATTTATTTTAGAGAGTTTCTTGCTGGTAAAGGCCAAAGGTCGATCCTCTTGCATAAGGACAACACCAATTCCTTTCCCTGAGGCATCACATTCCAACACAAAGGTATTTGTGAAAATGGGAAGGGAGAGGACTGGAGTGGTGCACATGGCCATCTTCAAGGTTTGAAAATCTTGTGCAACAATTGGAGTCCAAGTGAAAGAGTTCTTTTTGAGGAGAGCGGTGAGAGGTGCTGCAATCTTCCCATAATTCTTAACAAACTTGCGATAATACCCTGTTAAGCCTAGAAATCCACACAAGCTCTTAAGAGTCTTTGGGTGAGGCCAGTCTTGCATAGCTTCAATCTTTTTAGGATCCACCCTGATGCCATCCTTGCCAACCAAATGACCCAAGTATTCTACTTCTGAGGTGCCAAAAGCACATTTAGACCGTTTCATAAAAAGTTGGTGCTAAGAGACTAGATGGATAACTCAATCCACATGAGAAAGATGGTCTATACAAGTTTTGTTATAGATGAGGATATCATCAAATAAAACTAAGACAAAATGGTAGAGAAAAGGACGGAAGACATGATTCATGAGGCTTTGGAAGGTGGAGGGGGCATTACACAAGCCAAAGGGCATGACCAAAAAATCATAGTGGTCCTCATGAGTTTTAAAGGAAGTCTTGGGAATGTCTGTATCTTTCATATGTATTTGGTGGTAGCCCGAACAAAGATCCAGTTTAGTGAAGAATTGGGTGCCACTCAATTCATCCAGGAGGTCATCAATGACAGGAATGGGGAATTTGTCTTTGATGGTAAGTTTATTTAGGGCATGGAAGTTGAGACACATTCGCCAAGAACCTTCTTTCTTTAGGACCATGACCACATGAGAAGAGTAAGGGCTTGTACTAGGGCGAATAACACCTGCATTAAGGAGTTCCTGGACCATTTTCTCAATTTCATTTTTTTGGGAAAAGGGGTGATGATACGAACGAATATTTGGAGGAAGGCTTCCCAGTACAAGGGGAATGGAATGATCATGAACACCAAAGGAAGGAGGGAGTCCTTGGGGAGTGGAAAAGTCCAATTGATGTTTAGAAATGATGGCTTGGAGGTCTTGCGGGACTAAGGGTGTCTCTGCTGTTTGTATGACATGGAGTTGGGTGATAACACCAGAATGACCTTTTTTGAGCAGCTTTTCCATGCGATGGGAACTAATGATCTCATGTGAACCAATGGTGATGCCTTGGAACTTATATTGGTGGCCCTCCTGGTCGAATTGCATGGTTAAGTATTTAAAATCAATGAGAATGGGACCCAAAGTACTTAGCCAGTCTACACCCAACACAATGTCACAACCTCCCATGTCGATAGCAGACATATGGGATTTCAGGTGGTAGTCACCAATTTGGAGACGCACATTTTCACAATGCCCTCCACATTTGATGGAACCACCATTGGCAATCATGATTTGGAAATTATTCACGGCATGGATGTAGCAATGAGTTTCTTGGGCAATGCGGCTATGAATAAAATTATGGGTGTTGCCACTATCAACCAGAATAATGACCTTCCGATGCTTGATGTAACCAATTAGCTTGAGGGTTTGGAGAGTGGAGAAGCCAATGAAAACATTGAGGGAAATGACTGGTTCTACTTCAAGAGGGTCTAAGGGAGGGGTTATGTCAGTGGATTTAGGTGACTCAGACACAAGGGGAGTTTCTACATCCTCTTTCGAAATATCCTCGGAGATGGCCAGAAAAATATTTTGTTCTTTACACTTGTGGCTCGGGAAATATTTTTCATCACAGTTATAACAAAGGCCTTTGAGTTGGCGTTCAACCATTTCAGCCCTAGTCCATTTTTGGATCTTTAGTGGAGCAGAGGGAGTATTGGGATTTACTAGTTTAGGGTGAGGGATAAACGAGGGTTTTCGGTTTTGAGAAGACACAACTTGTTGTGCTTCTTTAGCTCTTGTAGTAGCCTCCACCCAAGTCTGAGGCCAAGCCATGAGGACATGGGCCTGAATCTCATCCTTGAGGCCGCTGATAAAACACTCTCGAAAAAAGGCATCAGACATGCCCTCTGTTCTAAAATCCAGGCTCTCAAAGGAAGCTATAAAGTCTTCTACTGTTCCTAATTGTTTCAACTTTGTCAAATGGACCAAATGGTTGGTGTTAGTGTCAAAACATTCATAAAGCTCTGCCACAAAGTGTGTCCAAGCAATATACCCTTGACGAGAGGTTTTTCTCCATTGCCACCATTGCCACCATTCTTGATCTAGATGGAGAACACCATACCGGAGTTTGGACAAGTCATCTGTAATGCCGTATAAAGAGAAATAATGCTCCATTTGGGTTACCCAACCAGTGGGGTCTGAGCCATCAAATTTGGTCACATCTACCCATGGCAGGTGTAGGTCATGTTGAAAGTGATGGTTCTGAGAGTTATTGGAATGAGAGGAATGGTCACCTTCAGGATGTGGAGGTGAGGAGGATGAAGGGTTATCTGTAGGGATATGCAGTTTGGTGCAGAGTGCCGAAAAGACTGATTCAAGCTCGGTGGTGAGGTCTTGTTTGATTTCCTCCATTGAGGACTGCATGGTGGTATTGATGGTTGCAACATTGACACTGAGTTGTTTCACTTCTTGTTGGGTTTCGATGAGACCAGATTGCAAGGTGTTGAAGTGAGCTTCCAAGTCTTGGATGAGAGAGAGAGAGAGAGAGAGAGAGAGAGAGAGAGAGAGAGAGAGAGAGAATCCAAAAAATATACAAAGGTCCAAAATTTGGGCTACAAGGCCTGTACATCATATGTCATCTAAAAAATAGAGTACTACTAAGAGGGACTCTACTAGTTCTACCATCCTACATGGTGGTCCTCGTAATAGACCACTTCTCTATCCACTCGATGTAGTAGTTTCATCCCAATAGATACCACTACCACATGACATTATAGGCATCTGGGAACATCTAATATACGCATAGGAGGAACCCCCATGGTCAACCCTCTAAGGTTCCTCTCTACATCATGGAGCTCTCTTTCATCATCCCCTTGCTGAATCTGAATCAAAATAGGTATTCCTTTGTGGTGAGCTAGTACCAATAATCCATCTGGTTGTTTCGGTCCTTTATCTACATAAGGAGATGAATTTTTATTAAAAACCCTTTGTACACCAAAAATATATAGAATATAAAAACAAAAAAACAAATTGAGTATAAGAACATGAGTACCTGACACATCCCAGTGTGCCTCTTCTGGAAGCACCAAGTCATTCTTGCCTTGAAATTCAACACTCGAATAGGGGAATTCCTTAATCATAGGAATTTTCTTCTTCCACCATGACAAGAAGCCCTCGTAAAAATAAAATATCGTGGGACCCCTACCAAGTCTCAGTGAGAAGCTAGTCCACTTCTCCATTCTTGGTTCCATTATAGGACGATATGGTAGCATAATCTAGGGTTGTAGAAAAGGAACTCTCTCCAAAAATAAAGAAATAAGCACTGAACCATAGCCAAAGTGTTTTTGTCTTCCAATTCTAAATCAAGTGATTTGGTCTTTGAGGTTCACACAAACACCCTTGCACCGGTTGAATACTTTGGGCTCCATGAATTCAACTGCATATGCCATCTATGATTTTGTGATGATATGAGTTTTTGTGCTTCCGACCAATTTGCTAATGGTAAATGTAATTGCACAAAGTGTTTGATCCTTGATATCTTTGATCAAAATCTTTACATTGGTTCTATGAACACCCTCTTTGCAGTACGTGGCAATATAAATCTCAACAATCATCTCTGTAACTCTGGTCCCAGCCAACAAAATGGGGGCATTTCATTTTGAAAGCCCCATCAAAAAATGTATGTCCTCTACCTCAATTTTTAAGTCTTGAGAGCCCGCTTTGAACACTTGCTTATTGGTATCCCACATTTGTATCAGATGATCAAGAAGCATTAGCCCCTTTCTCATGTTTTGAACTTTGAAAAACTTCAGTAGCCTATAATTTCTTAGTGTAGCAATTGTGTTTTGATGCGTTAAGGTCACGACATCATCACTTTTGTGTTCACGCTCTTTCCACATGAGAAGTTTTTCCAAATTTACCTACAAAGAATAAAAGATATCATTATACTCATTTGGAAAAACTTTCTCATCTTTTTATCGGCTAGAAAATTCAAAACAACAACAAAAAAAAAAGTGTTCTACGTTGGTCGCTCCCCCTATGTTGGATATAGGGAAACTAGAATGTTTTTTTAGTGTAAATAGAGTTACCTGGACATGCCCCCTATACTTGGTAGGAGTGACCATCCAAAAGCACAAGTCGAGCCCTAATTTCATCTCGAAACCACCAAAAAATATCAAAAAACGCAATAAAAAGAAATGAAATTGAAGAGAAGGGAGAGAGTGAGAACTTGGTTCAAACGGCAAGAAGAATCATCCACTGGGTTTTCCAGAATCGACTTTTGAATATTTTCTCCACAAGAGGGTAAAAACACCACAATTTACCAATTTCTTCAAAGGCAAGGTAAAAATGAATTTCTTTTTAACCCCTTTGGTTATGTAATATCAATTTTTTACCCATTTTTACCTTAGTCTAATAATTTTGGTTATTTGTATTAATTTATCCCTTAATATGAGAAGTTTTCATTAAAAATCTGACATCTCTTACTCTTTAGCCATGTTTCTCTCGACAGGTGTCCTGGAGACTTTTATTGGTGATCTTAATGCTCTGACTAGTACTCTTTGACTTTTTAAAACTCCTTAAAATGTGAAATAGTCGACCTTTTTCGGATTCGAAAGATTAAATTGCGAAAAATAAAATTTGTTATGGAGATCCCTTTAATCTCTTTTCACACTCCTTAAATTGAAAACATTATCGAGTGATCTTGTTTTCTTTCACGATCGTTAAAGTGAATTAGACAACACATTTAGTGGGTTATGGTTTACACCTTTTTCGGTTCCATTAGACTATTTACAAAAAAGGAATGCCATCACCATCTTGGTTAAGAGGGTTCTCCTAGGTATTATTTTATACTTTTTTGGGCCCTGGAGACTAAATCTATGAAAATGACCCTTTGGAGTCTTCTTTATCCAATATTTTCAGACTCTCTAAATATGAAAAGACAACCGAGTTTCCCTTCTCTATACTCATAAAACTAAACAATGAAGGGCCCTTTTTGGAACTGGGCATCTATTATCCTCCTCAAGACTGTTAAAAAAACAAAGAGGTACTCATCCATTATGATGGGGAAATTGGGGAACTATGCCAAGTTTTTTATAAGTTTTTTGGAAACTTTTGTGTCTCCCTTGAACATGACACTTGTCTACATCATCTCACATACTTGGGTAATCCGCTTCTCTCTACACCATTTGAATCCCATGTGTCATCATCCTCTTTTGAATTCTTCAAAAGTTAACCTCTAGCTATCATTCCATTTCATGTGTCATCATACTATTTGGACTCCTTCTTGTTAGAAAAATAGGATCATGGAGAAATAAAATAAAACAAATGAAAATATAAAACATAGAAGATACACAATACAATACATGTGTCATATACTAACTGACATAGAAAATATTTGAAAAACATGAGACACAGTGACACATGGAAATCATCAAGTGTGTCCACATCACCCTAGGTGACATCATCATGCCACATCATTCTAGCGACTTACGACTTCGGGACTTCGAAACTATGAAACTTCAGGAGACTTCTCCACACTACACCACAAATCCCCTAAACTCATAATTCCTAAATAAGATGATCTGCAGACACATTTCCTTCAACAAAAACAGTCCATACTTAATCTAGAGTTTGGGACTTCAGAGGTTTTCTTTGTCCAGAAAATAAAAAACTTCACCACAATCTGTCGATCCCCGACCATCGGTCATCGGTGATCAAATATTTTCTTTGTATATAAAAAAAATAAAAAATTCACCAGAATCTATTGATCCCCAACCATTGGTCATCGGCGATTGAAGATTTTCCTTAGTTGATATTCAACCCTTCACCCAACTTGCCGACCCCCGATGATCGACCATTGGCAATTTTTTTCGGTGAACTTCCACACTTAGAATTTTTGACAAAATCACATGTGAATTTGGGTCGTTGATCTCTCGTCCAATATGATCTTGACCTCCAACTCCCCAAACAAATGGAATGAATATGAAATGTCGATGTTCCTTATTTTTTAAATTGTCGAATCAATCGCAACTGCCAATTTGGTAATTTCTCCAAATCTTGTAAACATTCCAATTTTTAAAAATTTTTAAGGACAAATCGGGACTGTTGATCCAAGATCAAACATGATCTCAATTGTCGATTCTCCAAACTTTTTCCATCATTACAACGACCATTAAAATTCAATTTTTTCGACCTTCTAAGTTGAATTCAGTTCCACAACTTGTAGATCGAATCCATTAACTTATTAGACAATCTTGGAATCATTCAAACTCAGATCCATTCACGAATTTGGGGAATCTCACTCAAACGTTTCCACCGTTTTTCTCCAAATTCACATAGACATATAAAATCTATGACAACAAATCTTTTTGATTCTCACTTATTCTGGCCCATAGCTGATCTGGATTTTATGAGCAGATCTAAATGAATACAGATTATTAATAGGTGATTAACAAAAAATAACAAGGATATAGTAAAATTGGTTTTCTATTCGATAACAAAATAAGTTGAAACTGTAAAATGCAGCAGAAACAAACTCGTTGGAATGGTGGCGGCTTATCTCTGAGAAGAGATGTGACAACTGCATGCATTCACAAGAAGAAGATTACAATGAGGCTCTAAAGGCCTTTTTACAATAAACAAGAATTCTAAAAACCCTAGAAATCCAAAAACCTAACCCTAGGAGACGAAGCACCAAAAGTCATGTGGGCCCCGTTTGGGTAAGTTAGTACATCAACTTCCCGGGGTCGTAACTTTTGCATACGATATTTGTTTTAGGCATGTGATAGCCCATTGGAAAGGTATAATCAAGGAGATTCATTTTGGGGGCTCAATAATTCCTTCAACTATAATTTAGGATCTCTATCCCGAAAAACCTTCATTTAGGCCCTCAAAATGGCCCCGAAAGTTAAAACTGCTAAAAATAGTAAATTGCCAAAATTCTCATAAAACTATTTTGAGCCAGTTGGAAAAGGTGGGTGGCCACTGATATCCATATGGATCAATCCTCCCTCCTTAGGAAGCAATGGTATCCATTGCGTTGAGGTCCCCCATCAGATGAGGAAATTTCTGTTGAATTTGGCCCCGAGTGAGCTACTTGCCTTGGTGCAGGAGCTGCCCTACTTTGATGACTCGATAAAGATGGTACCTTTTTTGTTGAGTGACCTTGATATGTGTGTCCACAATATGATCATTGGATTCCTATTGTATGCAGTCAGGGTTGAGCTCTGTTTGTGTCAACTGTTCTGCTACTTCTGACATGCCCAATAATGGTGAGAAAGAAGGGCGAAGGAGATCCACGTTGAACACTGGGTGCAGACCAAGGAAGGGAGGAATGTTGAGCTCAAAATCATTGTCCCCCATGGCCTTAGTGATAGTGTACAACCCATAATGGAGTGGGAAAAGCTTCCGATGGGGTCCCGTAAGGTGTTCTTTCTGCAAGTGCAACCAAACTTTGTCACCCACCTGAAACTTATGTGGCACCCGATGTTGATCATGGTGTTGTTTGTACTTGTCATTGGACTTTTGTAGGATATCTTGAACATGTTGGCAGATGTGTTGGATCTTCTCAATGAACCAGATGGCTTTGTCAGCTTCAGTTGGAGAAGGAGATGATTCGGCTGAGGTGACCGTAAGGGGATGTGCAACATCTATGGGACCCAATGGTTGGAATCCCAACCCCACTTGAAAGGGGTTGTGGCCTTGAGCTATGTAGGGCTTGGTTGTAGCTATGCTAGACATAGGGAAGGCTCTCATATCATGTGCGAGGGTGCTTTGAATTATACATGCGAAGGATATGCACAACCATTCGATTTACAACCTCGGTTTGGCCACCTGTCTGGGGGTGGAAGGTTGTGGATTTGTTGAGCTTGGTGTCTAGCAGTGACCAAAGGCTCGACCAAAATGTGCTTAGAAATTGACTATCCCTATCTGAGACAATGGTTTGTGGGATTCCAAAATGTACCCAGACTCATTCAAAGAAGATCTTGGCAGTGGCCTCTGCTGTGATGCTCTTCTTTTAGACAACCATAATCGCCATCTTAGAAAAGCGATCAACAAGCACAAAAACACAGTCATTTCCCCTCTTGGTGGATGGGAGGCCCGACATGTAGTCCATTGAGATGGATTCCCATGGCCTGTCAGGAGTAGGAAGAGGGGTGTACATGCCCTATTTCTTAGTGGTCATTTTGGTAATAGCGTAGGCAGTGCAGGACCTGATATACTTGCTAACGTCCCGTCGAAGTTTCAACCAGTAGAAATGTTTCTATAGCATCACCACTGTCTTTTTGACACCGAAGTGTCTTTCCACCCGACTATAGTGGGATTCCTAGATCAACTTCGCTCGCTCACTTTATGGAACACAGATATGGCCCAGGTGACACAACAACCCATCCTAAAGATGGAAATTATCAACAACTACGTTTGCACCCAACATTTGGTAGGTGGTGGTGAAGTCAGGTTCTGTCTCATAGAGTTGGGGCCATCCAGATGTCTCATGGCTGCAAGAGTCCATCACTGTGGTGAGTGACGCGACTGGCGGTCTGTTGAGGAAATCAACGACACGATTGGTGCTTCCTGGTTTATACTTTATGTTGAGGTAGAATTTCTACAAGTATGTGGACCACTTTTGATGGCGGTCATTCTGCAATTTTCCCTATGTCTGCATGAATGACAATGGCTTATGATCAGTGTGGATGACTGTCTCCTTCCCAATAATGTAATGTCTCCACTAGCGGAAGGCTTGTACAATGGAGTACATTTCCTTATCGTAAGTAGGGCACTTACGGACAATATCTGACAGTGTCTCACTATGATAGGCCATGGAGTGGTCGTGCTGTGTGAGAACGACACCCACAACATAGTCTAAAGCATCTGTCTCAATTTCAAAGGGATGTTGCAGGTCTGGTAGTGAAAGTATTGGGGTTGAGCACAAGTGTTGCTTCAAATCATTGAATGCTTATTGTTGGGACCGACCCCACGCAAATTTCACCTTACCACCACCCCTTTTTATTTGGCTGAGGGCCCATGCAATATGGGAGAATCCCAACACGAACCTGTGCTAGAAATTGGCAAGGCCCAAGAATCTCTGAAGCTCAGTGCGTTTTGTTGGGGCTAGCCAGTCATGGATGACTTGGATCTTGGCTGGATCCACATGTACGCCATGTTGATTAATGAGGTATCCCAGATAATGGACCCTATCCATGACAAAGGAGCATTTTTCCAAGTTGGTGTATAGCTTGTGCTATCACAGGGTGCGCAGAACCTGCTGAATATGCTCAAGTGTTCAGCCCAAGTCTTGCTATAAATCAAAATGTCATCCAGATACACCACTACAAAAGTATTGGTGAATGGTTGCAGGATATCATCCATCATCCTCATGAAAGTGGCTGGAGCATTTTTCAAACCAAAGGGCATGACCAACCATTCAAAAAGGCCTTCCTTTGACTTGAAGGCGGTCTTCCATACATCTATCTATTCTATCAAGACCTAGTGGTAGCCAGCCTTCAGATCAATCTTAGTGAAGTATTTGGCCCCCATGAGTTGATAAAGGAGGTCATCGGTTTGGTGAATTGGGTATTGATTTCTAACTGTGATTTTATTCAGAGCCCGGTAATTTGTACGGAGTCGCTAGGTTCCATATTTCTTCTGTACAAGCAAGATTGATCTCCCGCAAGGTGATGAGCTGGGACGAATGTGCCCCTTGTGGAGCAGTTCTTGGATCTGTCACTTGATCTCCTCATTCTCTAACAAAGAGTGGTGATAGACTGGCCCATTGGGAAGTGGTGCGTCGGGGGTCAGATCGATGGGGTGCTTGACCTGACAGCGAAGAGGTACCCCTATAGGTGAGGAGAAGATATCCGAGTATTCTTCCATGACCTTATCTACTTGCTTCTACTATGTGGAGAGGTTGGTTGCAAGGACCCTGGATGTGGTTGTGATATTTCTCTTATTCTGAGAGTGAATCACAAAGAAGACAAACTTCCCCATCTGAGAGATGACCTTCCTACATTGCTTTGCAGAGATCAAGAAAATAACACTAGTGGGACTACCTCGGGTATCCTGTACAATTTCCTGTTCAAAGTAATAATAACACTATGAGGCCTAGAATCATATACATCATGATGTTTCCATAAATAAGGTTGGCCCAAAATAACATCACAAAATTCAAGAGGAGCAGCATCAAATAATACCCCATCTTTGAAGGGCTTGATGTCGTACGACAGGTGACACTATTGGCTGACGTGGAGATCACTTCCTCGGTGGAGCCACCCAATGATGTAGGGTTGTGGGTGCGACGTTGTTGGAAGGGTGAGCCACTTGAAGATATCTACTGAGATGAGCTTCTTCTGGATACCACTATCAATGATGAAGTGTAGCGAGGTGCCTTTTACCCACATCTGTGAATGGAAGAGGCACTCTCCTTCTTCTGGCTCATATGGTTCACCAGGCTGGAGCTTGGTGGTACAACAGTGGCACTAGGTTCTACGTCAATGATCCATCTTCCCTTTTCTCGTTTTGGCTCAGAGTTAGAATCCGCCTCTAATTCAAATGATTTCACTTCAGCCACCAATGACTACTTTGAGCGGCAGTCAACAATGTTATGCCAAGGGCTCTTATGGAAGTCGCACCACTTCCCGGTATCTTTGTTTGTCTTTTCGATGTCCTTCGTTGCTTGCAGCTTAGACTGGCTGTCTTGATACTGTCCATATTTTCTCTTTCCTTTGTTCTATGGGTTAGGGCTGCCCTTTCCCAACTTTTGTTGTGAGTCGTTACCAGACCCAAATTGTCGTTTCCTTTGTTTGAGCTTCTTCTCAATTTTGACGGCATATCGGTAGGTCGCGCCCAAGGATGAGATGTCCAGAAATTTCATTTTGGTCTGGATGTATCTATGCAGAGCACTGCGATACTTGAGCACCAGATATCGCTATGAATCTTTGAAGCCCAGCTTGGTGCACAAGGTATGGAAGATATTTATGAAATCGGGCACTACTTGGTCTCTTTCTTGCCGTAGTGTGGTCCATTTGGTATACAGGTCATCTTAACTTCCGACAGGGTAGTATTGTTCCTTAGTAGAATCCCTGAAGGATTCCCAGGTCTCCATGAATAAAAATAATGAGGTTTCCTCTGTTTCCTTTTTCTCACAGAAAGTTTCCCACCAATCTTTGACATGGGGAATGACTTTGAGGAGTGCAAAAGTAATCTTTTCTCTATTCGAAAAGTTATGGACGGAAAACTACCCTTATAATAGATTCAACCACTTATCTACAATATCCGCATCTATCTGACCTTCAAATATAGGAATATCAAAGTTTATTTGTACCTTGAAGGGGGCGATGCCTCCATTCGAAGAAGATGCGTCGCTTGTTGGTAGCCGCCAAAGGATTTTCACGAAACTATCCATCATCTTGTTCCTCTGTTGCGTGAGGGATTCCTCAATAAAAAGTTTGAAAGGATATCCTGTCCCTCCATATTTATTTTCTCCTACCATGAGAGGTCTCTTGGGTGTGTGAAAGCTTCTTTCCTCAAGAGAAACAAGCTCGAGACCCAACTCTTTGTACTCTGACCTCGTTGGGGACATGCATTAAGACGACAAGGAGTAGACCGCTCTGATACCACTGCTCTGGATTTTATGAGAAGAATGAAATGAATACAAATTGTTAACATGTGATTAACACAAAATAACAGGGATAGAGTAAAACTAGTTTTCTATTCAATAACGAAATAAGATGAAATTGTAAAATGCAGCGGAAACAAGCTTGTTGGAATGGTGACAGCTTATGTCTGAGAAGAGATGTGACGACTGCACGCATTCACAAGAAGAACATTACAATGAGGCTCTGAAGGCATTTTTACAAGAAACAAGAATTCCAAAAATCCTATACATCCAAAAACCTAACCCTAGGAGATGATGCGCCAAAAGTAATGTGGGCCCCATTTGGGTAAGTTAGTACATCAACTTCCTGGGGTCGTAACTTTTGCATAAGATCTCTGTTTTAGGAGTGTGATAGCCCGTCGGAAAGGTATCATCGAGGATATTAATTTTGGGGACTCAATCATGAATTTTTCTATCATTGATGAGATCGATCCCGAAAAACCTTCATTTATGCCCTCAAAATGGCCTCAGAAGTTAAAACTGCTAAAAATAGTAAATTACCAAAATTGTTAGAAAATTGTTTTGAGCTAGTTGGAAAAGGTGGGTGGCCACCTATGTACATCTGGATCAATAATAGTATGGTTTTTTAACCTGCCTCTAATACCAATTTGTAACGTACCCAACCACCCAAGACTAGAAACACCACTACAATTCTGCTCTGAAACATACCCAACCTCCCACTGGTCGGGCATGCCACACCAAGAACACACCTCTTGGCTGATTTCAAAACTCTGATAACAATTAATTAATAAAGTAGCATGAAATACATACATGCAATGATCAATATTCAAACTACAACATAAAATACATGCACAATATTAACTAGTAAGCATGTATATTATAAGTAAAAATCTCAAATATAATCATTTAATATGCAGCGGAAATAAATACACCAACAAAGGAAAACATAGCAGAGAGCACTTATCTTTTATAAAATAAGACACCAACTGGTTTCAAACCAAGTACATTCCACACAACTGTAGACATTGTTGCTCTAAGTCTCAACAACAATGTCAACCCCAAGCCAGGGCTATGAATCTACAAGAATGGTTCCAGAGTGTTATTTGGCTTCCCAAACCAATCAACACTCAAGATCTCATAGGCTTCCCTAGCACTCACAATAATCCAAGTACCCAACTCTCTTCTACCTAGCCTACACCACCCAAGAGAATGGACCTCCACCCTTCGTTGCCACACAATCCCTCATGCAATCCTTCTCCTTCCAGGGCTCTAGTCCAGCTAGTCCAGAATATCTATGATGGGACTCTTAGGACTCGTAGTTGTGAGAAACTATGGATACAGGACAACACATCTCATACATGCAGGCCTCAAATCATGGATAGATTACAATAGCAATCTCTACAACCAAAAAAACCATGGTAGTTATTTAATGGTCTGATTTCCTTTCCCAAGACAAATGCTAAAGAGGAAATATGAGTGAGTGAAGGAATGAATGGAGTGCATACTCCATGAGAGAGGATGAACATTGAACAAGTCGGGTGGATGAATGTGTGATGGAACCAGAAACAATGTCGGAATGGGGATGAGAATGAGAGTGAGTGAATTACCAAAATGAATGAGAGCATTAGCCAACCAGAGAACCCCTTCCACAGACTAGGGACAACTTTTTGTAATTCGTGGGGATCAAGAACATATTGTCATTCTCCCCAAGAGCTCACGTAACCGATTTCTCCCCCATTACACAAAATGGGTAATATAAAATAAATAAGTACTTATCCCCTCAATCCCCCTCTCTTGTGGAATCATAGCCCCCTATAACTCTAGTCCTTGTCCGTCTAGCAGCCAATGATGTATTTATCATTAATAATGATCAAAACATTACATTTCATAGGAACGCTGGCATTTTCATAATTGTTGGGCACTCTGGCCTCTCATCAATGTAACATTACATTATTTAATATGGGATCTCAAAACCTAAGGTGTTACGTCTTCACCTTCATGCTTGAATACCAACTGAAACTGAGAAGGAACTCAATTTCTCCTTGGGTACTATTTTTTTAACATGTCTACAGGATTTTGGCTAGTATGTATCTTTTCCAACTTCAAATGTCCATCTTGTAAGATGGATCATATGAAATGGTACCTAAGTTGTATATCTTAGTCTTTGAATGGAAGGCTAATTTATTTGCAACATGTTGTTCTCCTTCTTCTTTCCCAATTCCTCCCTAAACCCTGTAACCAAATCATTTCTTTACTAGCCTTTGTAGCAGAAACACACTTTGCTTCTGTTATTGAAAGTGCAACAACCTTTTGTATTTTTGAAATCCAACTTACTGTTGTTCCACCTATAGTAAAAACATACCATGTGGTGCTCCTCCTGCTATATTTATGTAAAATTTTAGACCCCAACCCAGTTTTAGTCTCAATGATTTTTCATCCAATGTTTAATGCCCAAATCTAGATTTATAACAACCAATTAAAATCAACAGAAAATAAATTGCAGAACTGAAACATGAGGATTCTGAACATCATTTTTAACACATAAATAAAAATATGAGCAACACATAAAATCAGAAAAACAACATAGTGATTTTTGGTCTAACAACGACCCTGGAAAAACCCACAAGGGGAAAACCAGTGAGAGGAGTTTTTATTATTTTGGAGATTCTGAGAAATTATGTTACAACATATTCATCTCCATAAATTTAATGAAAAACATATCTCATTAACCGTGCCAAGTCTTCACACAGGAAATGAGCAAAACTCCTCAAAATCCTTTCTAGAATTTTCTGCAACAAAGTACAGGTCTGCTCCTCCTTTTCTATGCCTCCAAATGGTTGTATAGATGCCTCAAAATTCATGCCAACAATCATAGATAAAAAAAAAACATTAAATGTTGTATGAATACCTTGGGAAGCCTGCCAAAACCACCCAAAAATTACCACAAAAGAAATTCTCATTTTTTGTGCATGAATAACAGTCGTGCGAACTATACGGCCTGACTGTTATTTTCTGCCTCCATTTCTGTGCTTATTTCTTGCTGTATGGAACCTGAAAATCCGTACAGTACAACTTCTCTACTGAACTGTACCCTTCCTCGATTTATGTTCCGACTTTAAGGTTGTCTGGCCTACTCAATCTATACAGTACAGCATGTTCAATCTGTACAATACAACCTGTTGTGTATGTTGTACCTCCTGCCTCGATTTCTATGCTAGTTAGTAGCCTTGGGATGCATGTCCTAGCTCTGCAAAAATGGCCTCTTCTCAAGATAGAAAATGCTCTCTTTCTCTCTCTCAAAAATTTCTCAACAACCCAACAATGGGTGTGCCCTCCTTACCCTAATCAACCTCATGAGAAAATATCAAGTCGTCTCATCTAACGATTGAGATTAGACAAGATCAACGGTGGGGATAAAATCACTTTATTCACCCACTTTCTCTAAGTCTCAAAAAGTCACCTTTTAATTTTCATCTCACAAATTAAATGACTAGGGTCCACATTAGGCACTTTCTCACCCCTTTGGCGCCTAGGTGATGAGGAACACTTGCCTAGGTACTTTTAATTAAATTTTTAACACTCCCTCTTACTGAGGAAAGTGTTACTCACCACTCCAAGCTTGTCCCTAAAAAATACAAACTTTCCTCTTCCCAATGCTTTGGTGAGTATGTCTGCAACCTGCTCCTATGTAGATATGTATTGTAGCTCCACAACTCCTCTCTGAACATAGTCACAGATGAAGTGATAACGAATCTTGATATGTTTATACCTATAATGAAAAATGAGATTCTCTGAGAGTTTAATGCAACTCTGATTATCACAGTAAATCAAGGTAGGCCTCAACTGCACATCGAACAATCCCACCAGAAAATTGCAAAGCCAAAGGGTCTGACTGACTGCCATATACTCAGCCTCTACAAAACTCAAAGCCAATGAATTTTTCTTTCAACTGAACCAAGACACAATTGTTGAGCCCAATTCGAAACACCACCCTAAAGTACTCTTCATGTCACTGACACATCCCGCCCAATCTGAATCTGTATAGCCAACCAGACGAACTCCATATCCTATGTGATAGTCCAGACCATAATATATCGTACCACAAAGATACCTGAGCACATGTTTTGATGCCACCCAGTGCACTCTCCTAGGCTCCACCATGAACTGACTGAGAGTGTTGACAACAAAACAAATGTCTGTCCTGGTATTGACAAAATACATCAATTACCCGATCAACTGACAATACAAAGTGGAATCCACCAATTGTGACTCAGAACCATAAAGCTTCTTCCAGTTGGTAATCATAGGAATGGTCATGGGCCTACAATACTCCATCTGTAATCTCCTCATAATGTTAGACACATACTTCCCTTGTCCCAGGAAGATGTGTCTAGGGTCCTATCAAACCTCCAATTCCAAAAAATAGTGCATCAATCCAATATCAGTCATCTCAAACTCTGAAGCAAGACTCTCCTTACAGATGCTAATGAGTCTCCCTTCCCCTATAATGAAAATATCATCCACATATAGCAAGAGAATGAGAGGATCCTCTCCAACCACAATGAAGTATAGGTTTGGATCTGTTCCACTCTTCTCAAATACCAACTACTTCAAATAGGCATCAATCCTCGAATACCAAGATCTGGGAGCTTGTTTCATCCCATACAATGCCTTCTTCAGTCTAAACATGTGATACTCTCTCCCATGTACCTCAAATCCCAATGGTTTCTCAATATAAACCTCCTCCTGTATAAACCATTCAAAAATGTGGTCTTCACATCCATCTGGTGGATATTCCAACCCATCTCTGTTGCAATGGATATCACTACCTTGATCAAAGCGCATCTAGCCACTGACGCAAAGGTCTCATCATAGTCGACTCCCTCAACCTATGAAAACCCTTGAGCCACAAAGAGAGCTTTGTACCTCTCAATGCTACCATCTGCAACATGATTTAGTTTATAGATCCACCTAGATGTCACCACTTACCTCCCTTCAGGTCTAGCAACAACTTCCCAGACATCATTCTTCATGATGGAATTGTACTATTCCATCATGGCATCTCTCCAAAACTTTCTACCATTAGCCTCCTCAAAAGTGGAAGGCTAAGTCTCCCGAATACTACTCACCATCGTGGTGTAGCTGCAAAACCTCTCGAGAGGTTTACTCTCCCTCACTACCTGTCTGGGATTCCCCACTGAACCTTATGCCTCCCTCAAAGTATCCTGAAGCCACTTAGGATTCGTCCTCTCTGAAGTAGTTTCCTGTGGAGGGGACTCTCCCTTCTCAACCCCATCTCCTGAAGACTATGATCCTGAAGTAGACTCCAGAGTACCTGATCCTGAAACATCTAGACTAGTGGCCTATGAACCTGAACCTTGTGGCCCTGTCACCTGTGAACCTTTCGTCACCAAAACTGGTGGCCCCGAACTCTGTGTTATTGTAGTCTGCTGCAGACTCACCTGAATATGAGGTGAATATTTCTCACCCCTCTCTGTCCCTCTAGACTTCCTAAAGGCTCTGTTCTCCTCAAATCTAACATCCCTCCTCAAGAAAGTCTTCCTCAAGGAAGGAAGGTATATACAGAAAGCCTTTGAAGTCTCGTTGTACCCAACAAAGATCCATCTCTCTTCCATGGGCTCTAGATTTTTCCTCTTCTCAGAAGGGACATGTGAATATGTGATGCACCCAAAAATCTAAAAGTGACCCACCTCAAGCTTCTTCCTAGAAAAATTCTCCTCAGGAGTCATGCTCCCCACAGCCTTGTGAGGACTCCTATTCTATAGATAAACTACACTGTATCATGCCTTAGCCCAAATAAATAGGTGAAGCCCCTGATCATGTAGAATGGCTCTTGCAGCCCCAACAATGGCCCTATTCTTCCTCTCAATGACCCCATTCTGCTATGGGTTTTAAGGAATATTCAACCCTCTCCTAATTCCCTCTCCTGCATAGAATTCCATGAACTCCTTGGAAGTATACTCACCCCCATTTTTTGTCCTAAGAACTCTGATTTTATTCCCAATCTGGTTCTCCACAAGAGCTTTGAACTCTTTGAACCGACTGAAGACATGTCCTTTGGTATTCATGAATAAAATCCAAGACTTCCATGAGAATTCATAAATGAATATAAATTAATATAAACAACCAGTCAACGATGTCGAAGACATCGAGCCACACACATCTAAATGAATAAGATCAAGGATCCTTTCTTCTCTACTGTCACTGCTAGGAAAAGTAGTCTTGGTGTATCTTTCCAAATCACACCCCTTGCACAACTCTTGGTTCTCTGTACTGAAATCTGGAACTCCAGTCACCATATCCCTTGGTACCCTCAAATCCCCATGGTGCAAATGTGTCACCCTCTTGTGCCATAGCCCACATAGGTCATTATTGCTAGTAGAATGAAACAATGCTCTTGTTGGATGAAACATAATCTTATACAACTTCTCATGTCTAGTCCTAATCACTTTGGCCGAAGTGATACTAGAAACCTTGGGTAAAAGGAGCACCCACCCATCACAAAAAAATACCTCATAGCCCCTCTCCTCAATAGAAGAAACCGATGCTAAGTTCTTCTTCAACCCCAGAACATATAGGACCTCTCTCAACAACATGGGAGGCATATACTCCCTCTAAAATCATACAGTCCCACAACCAACTTCCTTGACCACCCATTCATCTCCAAGAACCACCTCAAGATCTCCAATATGTGTAAGATCTATCAAGTTCTCACGAACACCTGTCATATGGCGAGAGGCATCACTGTCAATATACCACATATACGAATGATTGGTCCTCGTGGATAAACACACAACCAAGGGAAATTCCTTGTCAAACTTGATGGAAAACTCTTCCACCACTGTTGAAGTTGTTTTTTGTTTCTTCTTCTTGTTAGGACACTGACCTGCAGAGTGCCCAAACTTGTGGCATGAAAAGCACTTCGCTTTTCTCATGTCTTTCTTCCCTTCACCCTTGGGTATGTTTTCTCCCTTAGAACTCTTTTTGAACTTCTTCTTGTTGTTGGAAGAAAGAGCCACATTCTTCTCATCATGAATTGTAGATGAACTGCCATGTACATAACCTCTCTGGGTCTCCTGAACAAATTCATCCCAAAGACGTTCCCAATTGGGAAGCTTCTCCCTAGCCACAATGCCCTCTACAAAAACAACCCATTCTTTGGAAACTCCATTCAATGTTGTCCTCACAAGCTCAATGTCAACTATGGCCTCCCCCACAACTCTAAGCTCACCTCTCACCTGTGTCAATCTAGTAAGGTATGTGACCACATTTTCAGCCTTGGTCATCTTTATGCTCTTTATTTTTTCCCTCAAAACCATCTTTCAGTTTTCATTAGTAATTTGGTACAACTTTGTCAAAGACTCCCACATCTCATAGGAATGTTCCTTCTTCATCAAGTGAGGAATAAAATGGTCCTTGATGGCATCAATAATAATCCTCTTAGCCTTGATACTCTTCTTATTATAATTTGCAAGAAGAGTAGCATCAGTAGGTACCACCACAAGATGTGTTGCAGTATTTTCCACAATGTCCCACAACTCATTTTCTTGCAATAGCAAGATCATCCATTCCTTCCAAGCACCAAAGTTTATTTCCCCATCTAGTCTGTCCTTAACTCTCAAACTAGTAGCCATTGACCTCTTTCTACTGAAAATGAAAAAATCAAAATTATGTCTAGTTAAGTGGCTGTTGTCCCAACTTTTTGACTTTCTGAAATATCTCCACTTCTCTTCAACTCAGCTATGATACCATGTAAAATTTCAGACCCCAACTCAGTTTTAGTCTCGCTGATTTTTCATCCAATGTTTAATTCCCAAACCCATATTTATAATAGCCAATTAAACTCAGTAGAAAATAAATTGTAGAACTGAAACATGAGGATTCTGAACATCATTTTTAACGCAGAAATAAAAATATCAGCAGCACATAAACTCAGAAAAATAACACAGTGATTTTTGGTCTAACAATGACTCTGGAAAAACCCACAAGGGGAAAACCAGTGAGAGAGGGAGTTTTTATTATTTAGGAGCTTATGAGAAATTATGTTACAACATATTCATCTTCAAAAATTTAATGACAAACTTATCTCATTAACCGTGACAATTCTTCACACAGGAAATGAGAAAAACTCCTCAAAATCCTTTCCATAATTTTCTGCAACAAAGTACAGGTCTGCTCCTCTTTTTCTGTTCCTCCAAATGGTTGTACGGATGCCTCGAAATTCATGCCAATAGTCACAGCTCAAAACAGAACATTAAATGTTGTACAAACTCCTTGGGAAATCTACCAAAACCATTGAGAGATTACCACAGAAACATTTCTCAATTTTTGTGCCTGAATAACAGTCATACAAATTGTATGGAATATGTACAGTACAGATTGTATTTTTTTGCCTCGATTTCTATGCATGTTTCCTGCTATACAGAACCCAAAAATACATACAGTACGACTTCTCTATCAAACTGTACCCTTCCTCGATTTTTGTGTCGACTTTAAGGTTGTACGACTTGGTCAATCCGTACAGTATGACCTGTTGTGTATGTTGTACGTCCTACCTTGATTTATGTGCTAGTTAGCAGCCTTTGGATACATGCCCTAGCTCTTCAAAAATGGCCTCTTCTCAATCTCAAAAATTCTCTCTTTCTCTCTCTCAAAAATGTCTCAACAAGCCAACAATGGTTGCGCCCTCCTTACCCTAATCGACCTCATGAGCGAATCTCAAGAGTCATCTCATCTAACGGTTGATATTAGACGAGATCAATGGTGGGGATAAAATAACTTTATTCACCCACTTTCCCTAAGTCTAAAAAAGTCACCTTTTAATTTTCATTTCACAAATTAAATGACTAGGGTCCACATTAGGTACTTTCTCACCCCTTTGACACCTAGGTGATGAGAAACACTTGCCTAGGTACTTTTTAATTAAATTTTTAAAAATTTATCACTTGCCATATCTGAATGAGCATATCCCTGTAGAATAGTGTATGAACCTCCAAAACATAATTCATGAGTAGAAGTACCTCTCAAATACCTGAGAATCCACTTTACCTCCTCCCAATGTTCTTTACCTAGGTTTTTCATATAACCTCTCACAACTCCCACTGCATATGTAATATCTAGTATTGTGCAAACCATCACATACATCAAGCTATCAACTGTTGATGAAAAAGGGACCCTAGACATGTATTCTATCTCCTCTTGTGTCTTGGGACACATTTTCTTAGTTAATTTCAAATCGTTGTCCAAAGGTGTACTAATTGGTTTTTGATTCTGCATTCTAAACCTCTCCAACACCTTCTTTATGTACTCACCTCGAGACAATGTCAATTTCTGATTTTTCTTGTCTCTTGTTATTCTAATACCAAGTATTTTATTTTCAGCACCCAAATCCTTCATCGCAAATGAATTAGCTAATTTCTTCTTGAGCACATTTATATCTTGCATATTAGACCCTGCAACAAGCATGTCATCTACATACAATAGCAAGATAATACAACTTCCATTTTCTAGTCTTTAAAAATAAACACAGTGATCATAATGACATATACTATAACCTTGTTCTTTCATAAGCCTATCAAACTTAAAATAACACTTCCTTGGAGATTTCTTTAGGCCATACAAGCTCTTCGTCAACTTGTATACCAAATTTTCCTTCCCTTTGACCTCATATCCATGTGGTTGCTGCATATAAATATCTTCCTCCAAATCCCCATGGAGAAAATTTCTCTTTACATATAAATGTTCAAGATGTAAATCTTCTACTACCACAAGAATTAAAATAGTCCTAATTGAATTCATCTTAAAAACAAGAGAAAATATTTCATCAAAATCTATACCTTTATTTTATGCAAACCCCTTTACAACAAGTCTACCCTTGTACCACTTTTTTCCTCCATCTTCTTCCTTCAACTTGTAAACCCATTTATTCTGCAATGCTCTTTTTCCTATAGGAAACTGAACCAAGTCCCAAGTCTGATTATTTACTAGGGAATCCATTTCCTTTCATGCCTTGCTATGACTTCTTTTTAGTGTCTACCTGCATTGCCTCTTCATAACATTCTGGTTCACCATAATCAATCAACAACACATAATACAATTGAGGATATTATCATTTAGGGGATCTATTTAACCTGGTAGATATTCTAAAAGCACTTGTATGATTTCGAGGTACCTGGTGCTCCTGTTGTTGTACATTTTGATTTTTTGGTGCCTTTGGAATTTATTTCTCGGTGATCTCATCAAGCATTGTGTATTCTGGTTTTTCTTTTTCCTGTTTCTTTCCCTGCAACTGATCTTTGTACATGAAATTCTCATTGCATATGACATCTCTAGTCCTAATGATTTTGTGATTTTCATAATCCCATAAGTGATAACCAAAATCATTAACATCGTATCCAATAAAGGTACACTTCTTGGATTTTTCCTCAAGCTTTGTTCTATTTTCTTTATCAATATGGACACATGCTTCACAACCGAAAGTCTTCAAAAATGAATAGTTTACCTTTTTACCTATCCATGCCTCCTCTGGAATTCCACAATCCAAATAACTTGAAGGTCATATATTTATCAAGTAAACAACAATAGTTACAACATCTTCCCAAAATTGTAAGGGAAACCCTACATGCAATCTCATACTCCTTGCACCCTCCATGATTGTCCTATTCATCCTTTCTGACACACCATTTTCTTTTGGTGTTCCTGGAACTGTTTTCTCTCTATGAATCCCATGGTATGAACAATAATAATCAAACTCCTTGCTGTAATATTCACCTCCATTATCTGATCCGAGTCACTTCAAACTTTTTCTTGTCTCATTCTCAACCAAATATTTACATTTCTTAAAAGTGTCAAAAACATCATATTTTTTTTGAATGCAATAAACCCAAGTTTTTCTAGCTACATCATCAATAAAAGTAACATAATAATGAGAGCCACCAAGGGATGATACTTGAGTTTTTACCCATACATCTATATGCACAAGGTCTAACCTTTCACTCTTCTTTTATTTCACAACTATGAAATATATGACTCTCTTTTGTTTTCCATAAACACAGTGCTCACAAAAATCGAAATCAATTTGTTTAAGATCTTGAAAAAGATTTATTTTTTTAAGTATCTGCATCCTCGTCTCACTCATGTGTCCAAGGCTATGATGACACAATGTTGTATCCACTCTTGTATATGCTAAAGAGATAGAATATTTAATATTACCAGTACATAAATACAATGTACCTACCCACTCTCCTTTTTCTATCACCAGTGATCCTTTGGTGACCTTCCACATCTTATCTCTAAATATAGATATATAGCCTTCACTTGCTAACTGCCCAGTTGAAATTATACTTTTCCTTAGATATGGAACATGTCTTACCTCTTTCAACAACCATTGGTTTCCAGTTTTTTCTTTATTCGTACCTTTCCCATCCCAACAAATTTTCATGGTGCATCATCACCCAAATGAACCTGTCCAAAATAACCTTGAACATAATCTAGAAAATGTTTCCTATGGGGTATGGCATGAAATGAAGCCCCTGAATCTACTACCCAAGACTCAAAATTATTCTCTATAGAAAGAATCAAAGCATCTTGTAATACATCACTATTACATTTGCTTCTTGATTTTTCTCTTATTATCCATCTCTTTGTTTCTTTGGAGCTCTGTAGTCTTTCTTTAGATGTCATTTCTTCCCAGAATTCTAGCACTCTATTTTTCCTAGTCTAGATTTGGATATGCCCTTCCTAGAACTCCCATCGTTCCTTGATCCTTTTCCTCTATCCTTTTTTCTTACCCTGTTCTCCATATCTAACACATTACCTGATGTCTCACCTGTGATTTTCCATAGCATTTCCTCACTAAGGATAACACCAACAACATCATCAAATTTGAGAATGTTTGAAACAGAGACAAAGTTAGTTACAACCATGAACAAGCCATTCCATATTTCTGGAAATGATGACAATATTATAAGAGCCCTGACCTCATCATCAAAGTCCACTTTTACATAAATTAGTTTATTAGTAACCTTATGTTATATCCCAAAAATTCCCTACCTATGCATACATGGAATTGACCTTTCTAATTGCACAATTTGGCAAATTAATCTTTAAAAAACCATTTTTTGGAGAATGTACGTGCCCTGCTTCACAATTTCCTACATACATACTCTAGTTGCATACTAGACATCCCACATACATATGCTATATGCACACTAAAAAACCCACGTTTACCTCCAAAATTTGCAAAAAATTAAAAGTTGCAAGGAATTCGACGGAGTTTACGGGCTATCGAGGGTTTCCCAAACAATTCACCCACTCTAGCTCCTCCCCAAACATAATGAATATCATTTTTCATATAAAGGGAGGTCTTGGGGTCCCATTCCATCATCAAGCATTAGAACAGAGAAACTCTGCCAAAATCCCTTCCCCTTTTAGCCCAAGATTTGCAGCGCTTTCTGAGATTTGGCCTCAACATTCCCCCTCCATCCCTCTCCCTATACAATCCATGTTGATTAAGGTTGGTTGTCATTGATGTCAACCCTTGAAGAAAGACCCGTAACACAAAGTTTTGGGTAATGGAACCAATAGTGTTTGATGTAAATATGACTCATTATTGTTTTGTCATGGTTGATAAGAAGTAAATATGGATGAACTCCAAAGTGGTCCCCTTATGGTGAAAGCCCTAACGGCAAGACGCTTTGCGGAGTAAGAGAACCCATGCTTAATTGTGGAATAATGAGATGAAGGAAAGTGAATTTTTCAGGGAAAATATCCTAGATGGATAGTTCTTGTCATGTCATTTCCGGTGGTATGTGGAACGTCGCATAATTCCTCACGGTTAGAGAGTTATGGCCATGAGAAGTTGGAGACCCCAGGTTTGGGTAATGGACCCAAGTTTGTTTGATAGGTAATGGTATGAGTTATGATATATTTTCAGATAATAATATTCTATATGGATAGTACATTTCATGCCATTTCTTGTGGTATGTA